>JAODUP010000501.1:0-150000 GCA_025642065.1 Paralvinella palmiformis
TAGCTCAGCGTGTTAACAAACATTACAGTTTGTCCATAACAAAGAGAATGTACACTAACACAGTTTCAAACCCTATATATAGCCTCAGCGTGTTAACAAACATTACAGTTTGTCCACAACAAAGAGAATGCACACTAACACAGTATGATGGACTCACTAAAGCGATTAAACTAAAATAAAAACAAAGTAGCAATACCGCACAATGGATTATTACTGGACTAGAACGAAATATCGTCTCAAACCTGAGTAAATACTACGATTTACTCGAACCTAACAGCTAACCCTCATACGTTTCCGTTCATCACTAAGGGAACGTTCATTCACGCTTAATTTAGCGTCCCTAAGTATATGCAGTTAGGTGTGGTGGGATCTAAATTAAAGCGCCTATCCACTTGATCTATTTGACCCATGGTCGAGAACAGCGGATTTCAGGCAGATCTCCGATACTGCGAATGACACGTCGGGATTATAATAGCTATACATTTAACAAATTTCCTATATCAGTGTAATCTAATTACTCATAATATGGGAAAAAACTCTGTCCGCAGCTTAATACCCATGGAGATGCCTGCCGGAGTAACAAACGACTCCAGGAGTATAAATCCATCCAGATCTTTGACGGAGTTCATGCACCAAAATGTGTGTGTGTGTGTGTGTGTGTGTGTGTGTGTGTGTGTGTGTGTGTGTGTGTGTGTGTGTGTGTGTGTGTGTGTGTGTGTGTGTGTGTTTTAGGGTACATAGTAAGAGGCAACAGGCACAGAGCATCAACATATATAAACATCCTTCGAAACCTACCTCCATAAATCTAAATAAAATTAGAGAAAAATGAAAGAAAAAAAAATTCTAAAATAATCCAGAAGAGGATAATCTAAATATAAACAAGAAACTATGATTTAAACAAAACCAGGTTTTGTGCCGAATACTACGACCAAGAAAGATTAAGCCTAAAATAGAAAAATTAAATATTAATACACAGTATGAATAATGTATGAATAATATAATATGCTGTGTTTATGAGACCTGATGATCTCTGTAACTTTATCAGACTTACTTGGCTACCTTGCTAGTAGATGATATACACAAGTCAAGTAATTTAACAGACAAAGTTTGTTTATATTATGGCTACTTTCCCTGATATAACTTATTTTCTTCATTAATATTTATATATTAATTCTTTCGTCATCTAGCCAACATTGTACGTTGTGAGCAATGCGTCGTTGCTTCGCTAACTCATCGCCTCAATCGCCTCAACCGCCAGTCGAGCACCAAGCATCATGAAATTAGACTGAGAATATTTCTAGCAACTTGTCAATTAAAATAAAACCTTGTCTAATCAGGTCATCCAATTAATTTGCTTATTGCAACATCATTAAGCATACATCATCTTGCTATTTGTGTCATTCAACAAAAATAGATAATGACCGGAATAGACAAGTGACCGTTTACGTAGGAGGTCGATAATGCATATTTTACTTTACTCACAGCATAGGAACGTTTTATAATGTTAATATAAAGGCTTGAATGTAGTACATGAAAGATATTATCTCATAAAAGTATCATCCACAAACATTATTGGTCAAATCTTAATGTTACGCTGTAAGTTACAGCAATAAGGAATTGTTTGAACTTCAAATGTCAACACAGGAAGATGAACCTTTGACCTTCGAGTAAATGACAAACACAAAAACTAATTGCTGAACACTTTATCAATTTGAGTACATCATGACAACAATGATCAAGTTATAGATCGGGTTAGAACTATCGATTAGACGAAGTTTGACTTAAGAAATAGGATTAGAAGATGATTAACAACATGATGTCATTAATTATCATCTTTTAGAAATAGGATTAGAAGATGATTAACGACATGATGTCATTAATTATCATCTTTTAGAAATAGGATTAGAAGATGATGATCAACGACTTCATATCATTAATTATCATCTTTTAGAAATAGGATTAGAAGATGATTAACGACTTGATGTCATTAATTTTGATCTTTTAGCAATAGGATAAGAAGATGATGATTAACAACATGATGTCATTAATTATCATCTTTTAGAAATCGGATTAGAAAATGATGATTAACGACTTGATGTCATTAACTATCATCTTTTAGAAATAGGATTAGAAGATGATGATTAGCGACTTGATGTCATTAGTTATCATCTTTTAGAAATAGGATTAGAAGATGATGATTAACGACTTGATGTCATTCAGTTATATCTCTGATTCGTTCATTATTAAGGTCATTTCAGTACATTGCTGAACAAACAATTTAACAAGATATTGACTGATTCCTCTTCTGATATCCAGAGTTCCGGTACTTATTGATGTCTTAGGACACTTAGATCAGTAATATGTTTAGTGTCCAATAATGCACTATTAATTAACACAACACAACAACAACATAAACCATGTGAGAATCGATATTCAAATTATCAGAAAAATATAACTTTGATAACTTTAAATATATTGTCAGTAGATATCATGAATATTAATAGAAATAAATATAAAATCTGTAATTATTGAAGTCTCTAGAAACATACACTAGTGTAAATATTAAGTTGTATCAAATAGACTTCAAATAGACTTCGTTGTAAAAGTTATTTATTTTGTTATCTAAAATATAATCTGATGCCTTTGTCTAAAATAAATTTTGTTAAATTCATTTAAAGTATATTTCGTTGACTTTGTCTAAAGATTATTTAAGACATTTTCTCAGTCTAATTAGAAGCGTTATTGACCTTGAGTACCTGGATCTGGGTTAAATCATGACTTAGTTATGTCTGAATTGTGGTTTATCTTAACCCATTTATCTTATCACGTGGCCGTAAGTGAGTTAGTCAATGAGTAGGTGGGGGGTGGTTGTTTGAGTGAGTGAGTAAGTGGTTGAGTGAGTGAGTGAGTTGGTGAGCCAGTCAGTTAGTCAGTCAGTTAGTCAGACAATTAGTTAGACAATCAATCATTCAATCAGTGGAGCAGTGCGTCAGTGAGTCACTCAGTAATAAGTCAATCAGTGATTAATTTTTGAGTCAGGCAATTAGATAGTCAGGCAATTAGTCAGTGATCCAGATAGATAATAATAATAATAGCCTTTAAAGCTCAGACCATTTGGACCGCCCTTTTCTATATTACGTCATTTGATTGACAAGTCTGACAATCAACCTAATAAGAGCTCAGACATCGACTGTCATTATTAGAAAGTCTCATTACTCTTATGACAAATGATGAGCCACACATATTTAATGAAACCGAATACTACTTTAACGACGAGCTCTAACCGGATCCTATTTGCAATTATCCCGAGGAACAAATCTTCATTTTTTTCCCACCGATGGCTAAACTCCGTGCTCTCTTATAGCTCGGCTCCGAACCCGGCACCGATAGTGAACACTTCCCAATTTAGAAAAATTATTGTTGTTTAGACGAATCGATCATCGCTAACGGCTAGAACAAGTGTAGTAGGATCTATATATAAAGATAACCCTTTATAAGGTGAATGGAGGGGGGGGTGAAAAGATTAACAACTGCATTTGAGAATCAAAATGGCTAAGTAATGACGTAAGTGACTAGAAACTTCAGTAATTTCAGTTCTAATCCAATAACTAGCTGTAAGCCTATCACACACTCACTGTTCGGTTTAATCATATTTAAGTTTATAGATAAAGGATGGTAGATTATTAAGAGATAGCATGATGGGTCAGTTATCTCTTACTGTCCACGGATTAGTAACTTGGTATTTGATGCAAAGGATATCCATTATGGGTGGTTGACCACGTGAAATGGCGTTGTTATCTCGCTAATTTGAATTAGAACGTGAAGTGTTCTAGATCACGAGATGTTTTTGTTTTGTTTAATAGAATGATGTACTGTATTCGGGAAACAGGGTAGAAGGAACATCAATAAATGTCGGCTTAAGTGTGATACGGGATCCCTTAGTCCTTGTCAATATAAACATGTCTAGGATTATAGAATAATGATAACAATATTATTATAGGATTAGAATACAATAATAACAGTATGTATTATAAGATTGTAGGAGAGCAGTAAAGTTTGATAGGATTGTACGACAACAACAACAATATTACAAGATTGTACGATAACAACAACAATATTACAAGATTGCATAAGTAGTACCAACAATAATATTTTAAAAAATTACGATAACAACAAACAATATTACAAAATTGTACGATAACAACAATAATATGAGCTTCTATGATAACAATAAAAATATTACAAGATTGTACGATAACGACTAAAATATTACAAGATTGTATAGTAGTACCAGCAATAATATTTAAAAAAAATTACGATAACAACAACAATATTACAAAATTGTACGATAACAACAAGAATAGACCTAGTACAAGATTGTACGATAACAACAACAATATTACAAGATTGTATGATAACGACAACCAAATTACAAGATTATACGATAACAACAAGACTATTATAAGATTATATGACAAAAGTAAGAGTATTATCAGATAGCTTAAATATAGAGAGGCGTTACTCTTGCCGCGCCATGTTGAATTTTGAACCAGTGGCGCCTCAAGCGACCGGAGGTATTTCTCCGATAAACAAAAGCTCTCTGGTTGTCCACATGTGATCGTGTACATGTGTGCGCATGGTTGAAATGAATTGCCAATACTAGTATTATATGTTACATGATCACATACTCCTTTATTAATTAACACTTTAATTGTGCACACATGATATCGAAGGAAACGAAGCTCTGAAACTGTAAATAAATAATTAAGTGATTTCACAGCCCAGTCACTTGATTAATTCCTAGCCTACAATTTGCGATCACTTGACAGCTTATTAGAAAATAATTGAACGTGGTTTATGTTAGTTCACAGTTTTGTGTGTGGAAGGCGTAATTTTCACAAGTTTTTTTAATGAAAACAATTAGGTATATATGAGGTAAATGCATACAAACATACTTTCGTCATGTCGGTTTATCATAGTCCATAAATTTTTATTTATTTGGATATAGACATATAATGATATATACAGCTATTATAACGCAACCATAACACAATTCACCATATATTCATCATGTCCGTTTATCATATATTAACTTAATTATAGGTTCATTTAAAGTATACACCTAAATAATATAAACCATGCAATATAGGCCTGCCCAGCTGAGAACAAAGAATATACATGGAATATTAACAATGTTTATGTTTGCGTTAACATGTTAGAGATAGAGAAATTAGTACTTTCATACATTACGCGGCATCAAATCTCTTGTGCCACAGGTTCATCTACAGTTACAATCAGTCATGTAATTGCTTCCACTAATACAAAAATATGACATTTAGTCCAGATCAGTGAACTGTTTAAAGTTAGACAGAGTATACCCAGAGATGATAGACACATGCATTGACTACTGTAACAGATAACACCAGTAAATCTGTAACCAAGAGATTAATGGCCTGTTTACATGGTATCTCATCATCATAGGACTGAAACTTCAAGGACTGAAACAGAACAATACCTTGTAAAATAATGACTTGAACCAAATGCATACACAATGTGTAAACACATGTTTTCCTTTTTTCAAGTTGGTTATTTGATTTGATATGCATTTAAGTTATGAAGAGAAGTATACCAATTAAAGCACATGAGCTGAACATTCAAGTACTAATTCAGGTGCTAGTAATCCTTTTTTGTATTAAGACATGAAATGGGCTGACAACATTTCATGGGTTTGATGGCTTGTTTCTTATTTAATTAATTTTTTAATACAAATTTTATTTACCATTAATATTTATAAACATTAATTACCATCACAGCTGGCCCTGTCTCCTGTATAGGTCTCCTATCTGTTAATTCCTTCCTCTTTGATTTCAGTGGATGCATGCGGTGAATTTGTACATCAAAAATAGTTGGAATAGCATTCTAGATAAGTTGTCTGGTTCATGAATTCCGTTTCAGTGAAATGCGTATAATAATTCTACAATTAGTATTCAAGTAATTTAAATCTTTCCTCATCATATATCTGAACGACAACAATTAATAACCCATCTTTTACTTCTGTCAATAGAAAAAATAACAAAATTAATGTTTCTACCATTAGTTGAGGTATTTAATAATTAATTTCATAACATTTAAATTATAAATAGAAGTCCATATATATCAATAAGTACCAATTGCTTACGTTTAAAAATAAATATGGATGCAGGTGATCATGTAAATACTCAGCTACTTATAATTATTGTAATTAGGGAAAAAGTATCTGATTATAGTAATGTAATTTTAGAAGTCCAATTATATTATTAACAATAATAAAGTAAAATATACCTCCCGCCCATAACATCTTCAGTGGCTCCAGTACTTGTAACTGTAAGCTTATGTATATCTTACATACCCATTTTGTGATTAATAGGTTGATATTGTTCAATAAAATTTAATCAGATTTTGTCTGAAACAAATATAGATCTAGATAGATCCTGCTTGGGCCTACTGTTTTGGCTACGTCAAGTAGGGGCGTGTCTCCTTCACACTGTTATGCTTATTTTTTAAATATCCTTTATTGAGTTTATTTTTAAAAAGCCAGATCATATCAAATTTTTACACTAGCTTTCATTCCCTTTCGGGGTTGTCTTTATTTGTGCATACTTTTTCTGTTCCTGCAGCCGAAAGCGGCGCAGAATGAACCAGTGCCATTAGGCGCCATGTTAACGAAGGGAACTGTCCGTGACAATCTACCTCCGGTCGCTAGGGCCCTGGCGCCCCATGAATTCAAAATAGCGTCCCATGTTAAAACGTGAAGTAACACGTCTTGTTATATATAGTCTTTGGTATTATAGGATTTTACCACAACAACAGGAATAGCATTAAGCGACAGGAGTAACGATATTATAGGATTGTACAACAGTACTAAGAGTATTATGTGATTGTACGATCACAACAAGTGCATTTTAAAATTGTACGACAATAACAAGAGTATTTTACGATAACAGTAGTATTTTTTAGGATTTTGTGATAACAATTAGAGTATTATAGGATTATACGATACACACTAGAGTATGATGGGATTGCACGATAACAACAAGAATATTATAGGATTTTACGATAATAGTAAGAGTATTTTAGGATTGCAGAATAATGGTATTTTAAGTATCTCTTGTAGTTGAAAATATATATGTGTGTGTGTGTACAGATTACGTGAAAATTTCAGGTAATACACATATTACCTAATTATACAGATTTACTGTAACATATATATATATATATATATATATATATATATATATATATATATATGTGTTCTGGACTGATGTTATTCTGTTGTGGTTGTTGTTGTTGTTGTATCTCTGCTGGAACAACAAATCCATATTAATAAATATAATGATTGTTTACATAGTGCGTTAGCCGAGGTTTCGATTGTTCGTCCTTGACCTCTAAGTTTACGTGATAACAACTAAGATCCAGAGTGTAGTCTTACTTGCCGACCTGGATTATTCCTTGATTATAGACAACAACACGTGCCTCAAGTGTAAAGATGTCCACAAAGCATACAGCAGGGCGAGTAATAATACTAATTGTACCCTGCCTTTCCGACTCTTCACGTAAACACCATTTATGGCTGTCAGCAGGCCTTTTGCCTGCCGGTCAAAAGTCGTTCGTTCAGAGCACTTGGAATGTTCGTGAAAGGTACGTAAACACTAAGACTTGTGGCCAGGTGAGTGTGTTTAGTCGACGTCTAGATGTCAATAACTGTGCCGAATAAGCGTCTACCAGACGGTGAATTAGCTGACCTATAGTGAGGTTGTTCTAACAGTTGTGTTTACGAGGTTATCGTAAAGCGTGCGAGGTGAAGGTTACTACACCTGAACTAGTTACACCCGAATGTCGATGGATCTCGTGAACACGTATCAATATTTAATGAAAAGCCACTCCGTTCGCTCTCAGAAAACTAATAATTTAATTAATTCATTAACAAGTACACGTCTATTTCAATTAATGTGCAACACAATCTCATATAGCGTCCATGTAAGTTTTAACATAATTATAAATCAATATGTACTATGATTCCTATTAGAATACTATTATAAAGAGTATAAAATGAAAATAAAATGAAAATAGGAGATGTACAATAAAAGATAGTAATAACAGCAGAGACAGTTAATGACAATGAATTAAATTACTTCGATAATACATGAAAGATAATCACTAACTAAATGTTTAATGATGGCCATAATCAAATCATTCTATTGAGATTCCAACAATTCTTAAGGTTGAGAATATATCTGTATTTTTTACGTTCTTCGGTAGACTGTTCCACAGTAACGCTATTGATACTGTCTTAGTCAGGAAATAGCCAACAGAGATTTAGTTGCTTTATATGTATTGACAAAAGCTAGCTACATTTTATTTTAAAAGGTAAATGTAAGCTCCTCAGCATTCCTATTGTCCAACACACATACATACACACGTGTAACACAGATATACACAACCATGTTCAGCAGCACTCACACCCAACTGAGTGTTTGTGTTATCCATCACAGTTCCAGCTCGTAAACTTCCAATATGATCCCAAACCTCTGAAGCTGCCATAATTTAGGTGAGATGTATCAAGGCTAACAACCCCCCCCCCTCCCACACACACACACACACACACACAGAGAGAGCGATGTCGCCAAATGGAATCAGATAATGGATAATACGAAACACATTTCATATTGAGAAACACCTAACTGGCGCCAAACAATGGCAACATGAAAATCTTTCTGACACGAAACTAGAACCTGCCAAAGGAAAATGTGACCGAGTGAGAAAGGCGTTGATCTGACGAGAAAGGCATGAAAGGAGCAAAACGAAAATAGGGCATCTAAGAAATGGACGATGTATTGTGGTATCGGTAATGACAAACGGAAGGGGGCGCTTCAATCGCTGTTTGTGAAAAAGTGAGCCATGACACTTTGAAGAAACTGCGAAGGATCTATCAGCAACTTCAAGATTGTAATATTAATATGTTAGTGATAAGACTCTCAGATCTTTGACGGAGTTCATGCACCAAAATGTGTGTGTGTGTGTGTGTGTGTGTGTGTGTGTGTGTGTGTGTGTGTGTGTGTGTGTGTGTGTGTGTGTATGTTAGCTGTGTATAATAAGGCACAGGTACAGATAATTTCGAAGCATTCAAACTCTAGACGATTCATCGGGGAACTGATTACAGAGCGGCGACTTTTCATGTTGAGACATATATAACTCTAAAACTCTAAAAACCGAATCGCCTACAGTCGTGTTCTCTGGGATTAATACATCTACGTCAGATCACGGCAGTTGTGAGAATGTAATCCTACCTACAGCCTTTTTTTTTCGTTGTTGTATCTCTTCAAAGCAACACTATACCAACTTGATACCCCAATTACCACTGTCTTCAAAGGTCAGTTTGTACAACCAGCAGGTGTCATGAGGGACTACTATTAAAACTGACAGCTTAATCGCTATTAAAAAAAACTCACATATGTGTTAAAGCAGACCGTTTATACGTCAAAGCTTCGGCGCCTTTAAAACTATATATTAACATTTACAAACCAGACTTAATGTCTGCTATACAAACTATATAATTAGTATATTTATAATTATATTATTATTTACCACAAGCACATTAGAGCTAGATTTGAATGTCATAGTACAGACTGGTTATTACTGGCCTTCGGGAAGATAATTATATTTCCTCATACTACTGAGGTGAATTGTATATACAAATAAAGTTGTTACATATGGAGGGGGTGTTTTTACGAAAAGGTAGACTTAACTAACTGTAGCTAGCAGATAGATAGATCCACTCTATTTTAAGATATGACAGTAAATAAAATAAATGTACTATCTAAGAGAACTTCATTCAAAAATACACTCGGTTTCAGAAATAAAATAGCCAGGATGGAATCATCTCTTTTTACATCATCGGGAACTCGTCTCGATGTATCTATATATCTGTCAGGTAAGACAATAAGATAGTAATTGAGGTCGTCCTTTACTCTAGTAACTGATATTTAGTATAATATTGTGTAACATACATTATCCTCTCAAACTACATGACATCAAATGTTTAATTCCTGTTACTAGATGAGAAAAACTAATAAATATCACTCTCATAGAAAACAAAGAGCCCTAAACATATATATATATATATATATATATATATATATAATGATCTGGAGCTAATTAAGAAATTCGTCCAATTTAAATTTCCCAAATAAAAAATTCAGATCATTAACATTAACATATATTATTTGTGCACAGTTTCTAAGGAAACTTTTGACATTTTGGGATAAATTAAACTTTAAATGGACATTTTGTTTCTCCTTCGGTTATTATATCAAGGCTCTGGCTCAGATATTAGTTCGTTGGCTATCCTAGTGTGTGTGTGTGTGTGTGTGTGTGTGTGTGTGTGTGTGTGTGTGTGTGTGTGTGTGTGTGTGTGTGTGTGTGTGTGTGTGTGTGTGTTACTTATTGTGTCAAATGAGTCTTCTTATTGTGTCAAACCGTTAGAGAATGCATTTTCTGGTGCTCTACTATCGAACAGTTTATGTTAAGACACTAAGAGATGTAATCAGATTTGAGATGTATAAAAAGTTATAGTGCAAATAAAACGTCAATCATCATCATCATCATCATCATCATCAGTATAGTACACACCGTCTGAGATATTAAAATGTCGGCTTATCTCGTATTTGATTCGTCCAAAAAGGATCATAACGTTTCGAGTATACACTAATCAGAAATAATTCGACTCCGTAGTAGCCTGCTACTAGTAGATAGTTCGTGGCTACATTGACACCGATAAACCAAATTGTGATATTTTTTAACCGACACTTTATAAAAACTAGCGTTAAATTTTATCAAATTAATAAATAATTTCTTTCCTTCTAAGATCAAGATGGTTGATGTTTTATGTCCACTTTTGAGCAGATTGGAAGGCTAAATAAGCCGAGCGACCTCCAAATGTAATGAAGCGAAGTCAAAGATGAAACACCCTTCAGAAATGCCCACGCCGGGATTCGAACACGGATGGTGGTGATCCTTCACACTACCGTTAAACCACGGGGGCGCCCTTTCCATTAATATATATATATATATATATATATATATATATATATCAAACACTACTAACCCCATTAAGTATTATGTAGGATAAATATCGCTAAACCCGATAATCCCCCCACATACACACACAAACACATAAACACACACGTAAACACACATAAACACGCGCACGCACATGCACACACAAACACACACAAACCAGCCTGTCCCAAGCATTCCTAGTAAACACCCCATATTCTGCCCAAATTGGGCTTGTTTATTGTTTCCAAATTTCAACCAACTGAGCCAATGTTAAATATTCTGAATACACCTACCGTTGTCTATTCTGTATGCAACAGCTTCTGTCTATTCTGGATACAAGGGCTTCTGTCTATTCTGGATACAATGGCCGCCGTCTATTCCGAATACAATACAAATATCTTGATTTTCCAAAAACAGAATTACCAAGAATAAATATTGTCCATAAAGTTGACAATTAGTTGTATTGTATGTGTGGTAAAATTTGCGATCTGTGTATCAACATAGTACTGGCTGTTTGATTAAACTGGTCATTGTTAGTCATCTAATGGATGGTCGGTTAAGATAGGTGCATCTCTATATGATTACATAGATGTATAAGATAAATCTAGATATTTGAAAGAAGTTAGATAATATAAAATAGTGGGCGATTTAGTGAGTATATTGTTTTGCCTTGAAATTGGTCACATCTCGACAGTATATACACTATATGGCTATGGGGATAGTCTTTGGGGAAATAAAATTATTAGATGAAACATGCCACGGTTACAAGTAACCTTATAGTGTACAGTAAAACCTTCCATAGATAAATCGTTCCCTTAAATTAGATTACTTTCATGATGATTGATTTCCCTTTTGAAATCATTATGAAAATATTCCTTAAAGTTATCAACGATTATTTACAGAACACTCAATAAATGAATGAGTATAACTAAACCCGGTCATGTGATCTACCTTTGACATTTTTACTCAAACTTATTTACAATTCCTTTCATCATCGCTAATTACTTAACGACTTATGTGATATAAATATTAATTGACCTCAAAACAAGACATAAACCATCATTATCTATTCTCTATTTTTAACTCTTTAAATGAACCAACTTAAGTAAATGGTCCATTTACAGGATATATATATATATATATATATATATATATATATATATGAAATAATATGATCATCTAAGCAACTGATTTCATTTTCAATAATTATTACGCTTTATGAGAACTATTCTGTGAGTGTGACAATATCACACACACACACGCACACACACGCACGCACCCAGACACACAAATGTCAACAAAATATCAGCTTCCAAATGTATAGCTATATCAAAACACACATATGTTGCTGACATTAGTATACAACTCTACCAAGTCAAACATGACAGAAATTACTCATCTTTATTAGAACATCCACATATTGTAATGTCATTAGTATTTAATAATATCACAGTTCTGATGAATAAGATATTGTAGGTTCTAAACCATTAAAAAAGTAAAGAAATCCTTTCAGGTATATAATATTATATTCTATATAAAGTACCTAATTATTTAGTTATTTCTTACAATCAAACAACCAGTTTGTAAATCGGCTATAAAATTAAGCATCTTATAGAAAAATAACTCCTAATAAAGATACTAAGACACTGAATGGGTTAAATTGTGTCAAATAACTCCTAATAAAGATACTAAGACACTGAATGGGCTAAATTGTGTCAAATAACTCCTAATAAAGATACTAAGACACTGAATGGGCTAAATTGTGTCAATGTGTCGTTAAATAACATCCATCCACCCTAGTAACGATCATATAAGAAGAGATTAGACAGTATAAACTCTCTAGTTTGTCTTCTGCAGCCCCACAAATTAATTACTAATTTATTCCCCGCAGTTTGCAAGTTTTATATAATATATTTAGATAAATGAGCATACTGACTTTTGAATAAGTTACCCTTCCTAAGTTTCCACTCCATCTGATCATTTATTGATGAACTTTGCATTGTACTTGGACTGTAAATTTGCCCAACCCATGTACTAGGTGCGCCAATAGAACTTTTGTAATTATTATTAAATTATTATTAATCAAATGATTTTTGTTTTCTAATTTTCCATTTCAGCATTTTTTTAATTTTATTACTAAAGAGATTTTATATTATAACTCTGGACTATATTTATCTTTTGAAGATATCTTGAATTTCTTCAGGTTTATGAAGATCTTGAAATAAATATTAATTCATAGATAGACTCATAGAGGCTTATATTATTTTGACTGTTTTTATAATTCATATAGAAACTCAGTAGCTCTGTGTGCATCCTAAAGGAAGTCAATATATTTAGAATAAGAACAATTCGTTTTACACACACACACACACACACACATATATATATATATATATATATATATATATGAATAAATAAACCTCTATACGTTTTTTGATAAATAAATGTAACTGTGCTTATTTGATATATTTTATTCTTCATGCAATTATGTTTATTTAGCGTGCATTCTGGATAGTTACCACAAATATTTGACAATATTGTTATGAGAAATATCATAATCTTAGAGGATTAAGTTCAAATTATATGGATTGTGATGTATGCAAATGGTGGCTCATATTTAGCAAACATTTGCTCATATGTAGCAACTATCAGTATATACTCAGCATGCTACTTAGAGTTCATACATATAAACATAAGCGTCTCGAAGTATCCAGTAATCTCCAAGAACCTAATTATGTGTCAGCTTGACCTCAAGTCAATAGTCAAAACTATAGTGCCGACATCCTGCATCTGGGAGATTAGTTGTCTACAAATGTCACACTTATTGTTGATGAGGGTAGTGGGCAAATACTTCCTGCTGGGAATGATGAAACGCGGCAGCGAGCTCCGGTTGCCTAGCGGTTAAGCACCCAACAGTTGTTGCCGAGGGTCACAGGTTCGAACCCCACAAGAGGGTCGCCACTTCCCAGAGATTAAATTCTCGGCTCACAACATCGTGGGTGGATGACCACGTTAAATGGCGCTGCCGTCTCCACTGAATTATTTAAAATAAAGGGGACGTTAAAAAAAACCTGAGGGCGTAAAATACTCTGGCAGTGACCACCCTCAGGGTATTTCGGCTGCATCTTTCCGAACTGCTCCCCTGTGAGTGGTGGGGAGGACTTTTCCTCAAATACCCCAACATAGAGGCTGTGCCGAATAAGCCTGGGGATTTTCCCCGAACAACAACAAAAAAAGTGGGTCGAGGAACCGAATTAAGTTCTGGAAATGCTCACTATCCACGGTAGGTAGAGCCAGTAAGTCACCAGAAATCTAACTAATGAGTGCGTCGTTCAATTCCTTCTTGGAAAGGTAGGCGTGTACTTCTGAGGCTGAGTGTATAATATCATCGTATATTGTACACTGGGTTTACTAACAACACTATTCTCCAATAGAGCTGAATGTTTCCCCTTCAAAGACAAAAATATAATTATTAATACGTCACATCCATATAAATAATATCTTCATTCAATTTATTAATAAAATGGTCAAGTATTAAGTCATAGTGAAGGTTTATCTGATATAATAATATTTGTTCGAGCAATGATAGATAGAAAACTGGTTATATACAGACAATGACCTGAAATGCTCGGTTTATAAATGATTTGGTCAGAATACATCAAACAAACACTATGATTGTATTTCTATGGGCAATTAATATCATCACATAATATGCCTGATGGTTTCAATATGGCTTCCATGATTAGCATATAGTATTAATGTTGATCACATTTGCCAATTCACGATTGTAATTTAAAACTAGAGAGGTACAATCGTCAAAAAGACAGCTATCATAACGTACTCTGTTAATAATTTGAAGTAAAGGTAACTCAATTAATAGTCAGGGTTTATGTTAAAATTATATAATATTAATAACAATCGTTATTAATGTTAAAATATGCAATTAAATATATGAGTATTTAAAATAATCACGTATCTAAAGTCTATCTGAAACTGAGATATTTTTGTAATGTATCTAAAAGTTAATTAAATTTCAAAAAAAAAGACATATGGATCTAGATACGTCTCAGTTACATTGAAAACCGTATCTAGATGCAATGTATCTAGATGTATCTAAATGTAACTCCATTGGTTACCTATTAAGTATCGAGTGCAGTTTAAAATTATAATGCACACGTATAAAGCCCTACATGAAGAGGCTCCAAGATACGTATCTGACATGTTGACAGGTTACCAACCAAGAAGAACACTCCAAGGGTTAGAACATCTAGCTAAGACGAAAGAAAATAACAGGGTTCAGCAGCCAAACTATGGAATGCACTCCCAGCTCACATTCGTGAATCCAAAACACTGAACATTTTAAAGAAATTGCTGAAAATGCCTTTGTTCTCGAGCCATTTCTGTGTTTAATATTGTTCTGTTCTTAGTCAGTTTTATAAATACCAATTTAGCTTTATTACATTATACATATATTGTTATGAAATAATCGTAGTATATTTGTTATATCTTTTATACGTATATTTTTTTTACAGGCTTTAAGTATGGAAAGAGCGCTTTATAAGTTTGGTATAACAATAACAGCTGCCCCCCCCCCCCCCGGTTTGTTTGTGTGTCTGGATCTTAAATTCGAAGAACAATATAATCAATCACCAGAAGAGTAACACGTATATCTCTGAAACGATTTCACTACTCATTATATATAAAAACATTCAGATATTTAATCCTCTTGTTAGAGTTCATTCTTGAAGACGTGTCGTCTTTCATACGTAATGTTTATTTCAGTCATTATGTATGCAATAATGGAATGATGTAATATTTGTATCTGTTGTTCTTTCTCCCTTTGTTGTATCATATCCAAAGCCATTTATAAACCTGGAATCCCTCGATCATCTCCTGTTATTCGTAATGGTAATCATGTCTGGTATGTCATTGACTGTTTGGATAAAGTAGTTATTATGGCATAACGTTTCCCATTTCTGATTGAAAATTCTCCAAATTTCAGCAACATTTGCTTCATCGTTGAATGATCGAGGACGATGTATAATTGAAATAAGTAAGACAACTGCTTGTGTTCTGACAATAATATTAATAAAACATCAAAAAGTTATTTATATAAATGAATGAATGTATGAATAGATTTATGCATATGCAGGAATACAGGAATACAGGATCATCTGGTGGATCTCTATGATAATATATTGAGAGACATTGTAGATCAACATGCACCTTTAAGGACAAAGGAAATACCAAGCAGACCAATGCTTCCATGGTATAATAAGAACATACAGGCTGCAAAGAGACACAAAAGGTATTGTGAGCAGCTGTAGATCAGGACCAGTTTGTGTGTTCATTGTGAAATGTTCAAGGTCAATAAAATTCTTGTTAAAAATACCCTTGCCTCTGCTAAATCTGAATTTTATAATAAAAAGATCAAAGCATCCAAGGGAAATCAAAGGACTGTTTTCAGTGTTGTGAATAAAGTATTATATAAAAGTCAAACTGTCCTCCCAAATAATATCAACTCAAATAAAGATATGGCCCATTATTTTAATAACTTCTTCTGTCAAAAAATATTAAATATACATAGTGGGTTCCAGTCCAGCACCTTATCACAGGGTAAGCCATTGGTAGAAGAGTCCTGCATATCCATGATGGATACATTAGAGTCTTTTACAGACACTGATATCAGACAGTTGCTGAAAAGGTCATCTAATGCTTTCTGTGCAGTTCACCCTATGCCTACATGGCTTGTGAAAGATTGTCTGGATGTTCTGATAAACCCAATTACAAATATAGTTAAAAAATCATTATCTCTGGGTGTTTTCCCAAGATCCATGAAACGCCCTTGTAAAACCATTAATAAAAAACCACATTGGACTGTAATATTCTAAACAATAACAGACCTGTTTCAAATCTTACATTTTTATCTAAAGTTATAGAAAAGGCAGTTGCTTTCCATCTAAACAAATATTTAATCAATAATAACCTTAATGAATCACTACAGTCTGCCTATAAAAGTGGTCACAGCACTGAAACAGCTTTGGTTCGAGTGAAAAATGATATTATGATGTCAATTGATCAAGGTAAGCCAGTAATACTTGTTCTTCTGGACCTGTCTGCTGCATTTGATACAGTTGACCATAATGTACTTTTCTCTAGGTTAAAAGACATGTTTGGTCTGTCAGGTAGAGTACTTGAATGGTTTAGATCCTATCTGGAACAACGCTCCCAGAGAGTATCTGTTCATGGTATTTTATCTGACATTCAGTTTTTGTTGTCTGGTGTACCACAGGGTTCAATTCTTGGTCCTCTGGTTTTCACAATGTATACCCGTCCTCTTGGGATCATTGCACAGCGATATGGGGTTAAATATCACTTGTATGTTGATGACACACAGCTGTATATATCACTGGATCCTGATAATGAGTTAAATTTCTCCTCTTCCTTGAAGAATTTAGAACATTGTATTGCCGATATTCGGCTATGGATGACTCAAAATCTTCTAAAACTAAATGATAATAAAACAAATATTTTATATTTGGCATCACAACATTGTGTTAAATCCCTAAAGACACCAGTATTACAGATGGGTGCATCTTCGATTACCCCTAATGGGTCAGTAAAAAATCTAGGGGTTATTTTTGACCAATGTATTAACATGCATGAACATGTCACATCAGTATGCCGAGCTGCCTACTACCATCTTAAGAACATCCACTGTTTAAAAGCATTCTTGACACAAGAATCACTCGTAACTATAGTTCATGCCTTTGTTACATCTTGTATAGACTATTGTAACTCCCTGTTATATGGCATATTTGATTATAACATTAATCGCCTTCAGAGAATTCAGAATAGTGCAGCTCGCATTGTAACAAATACTAGAAAATATGATCATATCACCCCAATTCTTCAAAAACTACATTGGCTACCCATTAGACAGCGTATCCATTTTAAGATTCTGTTAATAACCTATAAATCCATTAATGATATGGCGCCAGAATACCTGTGTGAACTGGTTTCCATAAGAAAGTCATCCCGAAAACTCAGGTCACCCAGTCAGATACTATTGCAGGTGTCAGTGTCTCGGCTCAAGTCATATGGTGATTGTGCGTTTAGTGTTGCAGCCCCCCACTTCGTGGAATAGGTTGCCGGCAAATATTAGAAATGCGTCGTCTCTTGGAAATTTTAAGTCTCTTCTAAAAACATACCTATTTAAGGTCGCTTTCACAGATAAATAATTATTATCTTTTAAACCGTTACAGGGTTTTTACAGACATTATTTGGGGTATTATTATATTACATATTATTTGTACAGTGCCTTTGAATGGCTCCTGCTGGTAAGGGCGCTTTATTAAATATACATTATTATTATTATACAGGAATAACAATTTGAATCCTGACTTTAATTTCACATCAGGATCCTCTTGGTAGATTTTTATTATTGCTGGATGGTTTCAATTCACTTTTAACAAGTAATATTGTCACTAGTGCTCACTAGTTCTGGCAAGTTACATAATATAAAGTCCATATAGTTGGTACAATAAGGTTTAATATCAAACATATAGAATATATAGACTATATTAATGAGATACCATGTATCATCATCTTAATACAAACTGTAAGATGCTGCCCAGTACCAGTGGCGCAGCAAGGGGTATTGTCATCCGGGGCCAAATATATATAGGCGCCCCTATTGGTGTAGTGGAAATACATTTATGGCGTGGGGTTGGGGCCCTTCAACGGGTCCCAGAAACCAGAGGCATTAATAGCCTTTCCCGAACTTAAATATCAACAAGGGGCCTACTCAGTGAACCTCAAATAGGCAATTATTATTTTATAATATAAAAAATCCATAATTTAAAATAGTAAAATAAATTGGTAAATAGGTAGTAACAGTAAGGGACAGTTTCAAAAGTCCTCACTTTTTGTTTAGACAGAATGATGTTCGTATTGGGGAGGGGGGGGAAGGCCCTCATTTCGTTTGTGATTTTCTTGTTTAATAAAGTTATAAATATTCACAAATATTGGAAGCACACCCCATTAACATTAACATGGATGCATAGTGTGGTTTAAACACTTAAATACTTTGGATAACTATTTTGGTCCAGAAGTCGTCCAGCATTTTAACGTTGTTCTAGGTCTTTCCATGCAGGAGATACTTCTTTATGCATGGGACTACTCTCATGATCCGGAATGCGTCGAGGCAAATGATGACACTTGACGCGTATTTAACTCTGGAAACAGTAAACACGGAAAACAAAATCCTGCTTGTTTTTTCATCGAATAAATCAACCAGCTATGTTCGACGTTTTAGCTCTTAGGCATAGTTTTTTGGATCCAACTGGCACTCAGGGACCGTCCGTCTACCTCATCAAAAACGTCCCGCTTCTGTTGCACTATTAGGGAAGGCCATGATACAACATCATTTAATACACTGTCGATGAAGCCGTTCATTTCTTCATCATCACTTTCATCACTAGCTTTATGGCCTTATGAGGATCTTTCACTGACATCGTCCTCCACACCACTTACACCGGAGACTGGATCATGACAATCTGATGGCAAGAGACCGCTTTCATCTCCAGACAGATTTCCAATGCTTTGATCATAACTGTCACGAGTTCACTGTTTTGTCTTCACTAACCAGTCTTGCAGCGATGATGATGTACTATATTCTGTTCCTTCTTTTCATTTTTGGCGTGTGCGAGTCAGGTTTTTTTAATATCCAGATCCGCTTAATCTCTGTATTTTCATGACTAACCTCGCGTAGATCTATTGCGAGTCTGTTTTCACTTATAGGCTACACGTGTACCAACTGTCTATCAATCTAGTCTGAGTGTGACCATACATAAACACTATGAGTCTATGACTGAGGCTTTTTCGTGTGCAAAGGCAAAGTAATTTAAGTTACTACGGCGATCACATATAATTACACTTAATCTTAGGCCAGTGTTTATGGCGTTTTAGGTTTTAATATGGTCATACATGTTGATGCTGTTATATTGATAAATTGCGGAAAAAAATATAAGAATTTATTATTTAAAGTTCGAAATTGCGGCCACCCATGTAAAGGAGCCGCCCGGTACGTCCACCTCCCCCCCCCCTTTTAGATAGTATTAAAGTACTATTATTACAAATAATGTAACATTTAATTAATTCTTTCACTAATACCAGTATTCTAGTGGGGATGTTCTAGGCTAGAGAGAGAATCAAAAGGGGAGAGTTTACCCAAAAGTTAATCTTGCCACACAGCCAACTCAGCATATAATTACCAAGACGAGTCTGGACTGCAGTGTAAGACATAGCATCTGAACACACACACACACACACACACACTATATATATATATATATATATATAAATAATGTTATGCCGCATTGTTTATTAAGCATATAGTGTAGAAATTAAATAGGAATTTACAATATATTAGTATACAACATCAAAAAAACATGGTAGTTTTCAAGTCTATTTAGATGACACATTACTCTGGGTCTTGATTCACTTCACAATCTTCTGGGCCCAATATATTTTTTATTGATGGCCCTTAAACAATCAATCCCCGACGTCATATTAAGTTTCGTGATATTGTACACTGCAATAAAATGTTGATGTCAATATTAAATACACCTATTATTAATTTGTTTTTGATCTTTTCCCTTTTATGCATCAAACGTGCAATTTAGCATTTAATTTCAATTTACAATAAAAGAGCATCATCATTGAGAGCCGCTGCTAACTGAAGTTTGCCAAATAATACATTTCTTGCCTTTTCAGACCAAAAAGGTACTTAATTGAATGGTTCAGACAACTGCCACCTCAGTTTACTGTATTGTCACACTGGTCATTCCAATGAAACTCCACGTCATTACAAAAGAAAGTTACTAATCAGTATTGGAGTTGAATGGACAACAGATGAAACTTTATGCCAATATATCATTGGCTCCAATCATATATCAATAGTAATTTTATCAAAATTAATTTAACGGAAATATAGACTCAAAAATATTCTGAGAAAATGGAAAGGAGCTGATCCAAAATAATATCACTCACATCCCATAGCTGTTATAACAGGCTCAGTTCCAGGCCATTCTTTGATCATGACAGATGTTCCCCCAACAACATCCAAATCCAGTGGTTCAAAGAAACCATCGATCATTCTTTTAATTACAAAAAGATGGGGATTTCTTTTGCAGCTTAGCTATGGTTTTCAATAACCATTCTGTTGGAACATTTTTGGGGATATAATTAAATGATATCATGTAATAATATTATTATTGTTTATTATTAAGGTCTTAATAAAATTAATCTTACAACATGATTCTTATCTCTCAATTACATGTATTGTTATTGTGATATCATACTACAGTCAATAATTACCACTCCTATCATGTGCCTGTAATTCATGTCAGAGCCTATGGTTCTCTTCCTCAAGCCTGTATATTTAGTTTTTGTTAAAAATTCATTGTTGGCACTTTCAGTTAGTAGAGTTGCTAGATAGCTATAGGAAGGAAGGAATTGGAAGGAATTACTTGGTTACTGCTGTTAGTATTTGAAACAGGATTTAGTGAACATGATGCAACACAGGGTTGGTCACTTTCAACCATCCCTGGTTAAAGACAGCAGTTTTAACCAGCTTTAGCCGGCCTGGCTTTTACTATCCAAGTGGCTAATACTGGCCGATTAAATATTTTATTGATTGATTACAATATTTTGGATAGCAAGAAGAGAAGAACACTTTTACATATATTTATTCACAATTACTTTGAAAACATAATCTCCTTGAAAAAATATTGAATGGAATATTGCAGGCATAGAATGCACGTGCAATTTGTTCATCTAGCTGAGCTTTCATCTTGGAATCAGTTGACATGCCATATTTCATCACATTAGGTTGCTCGAGTTTGGGCCATTTTGGTGAGGATTCATTCATTTCATGACTGGTTTCACCGTTCTCAGTACAATCAAATGTTCTCTTCTTTGGAATACTGCGAAGGACTGGACATTTCTTTCTGTGATATTTCAGTCGTAGAACTCTGTTACTAATATCACTTTGACCATCCTTGTATTTAGCAGTAGTCTTGTCATCACCAACATCATAAAAGTTCCATGTGGCATCTTTTGGTTTCCACATGTTTCAGTCAAATGTGGCACTTTATAACTAGTTTTAGAATGTATTACATTTTATGATTCAAGTTCTCTTTTCTGCCACCTTATATCCCTTTAGGCTGTATTGAAGCCATCCATGGTGCTACCATGTGTATCCATGTGTATCTATAATTTCATGTGAGAGATTAGCAGATATATTGCTAGAGTGCAATTAGAAACACCAAAAACAACTAAAGATGGAGATTAAGCAAAGCCATTGTCACTGCATGTAAATGGTCAGCCACAGATATACATCATAAGCATATATCTGTGGCTCAACAATCCAGTCAAAAAATATCATCAATCAATCAGCCAGTAAAAGCCAGTCAGCCAGTAAAAGTCGGTTAAAACCAGTAAAAGCCACCAGCCTGGCTAATACTCATATTAGCTGGCTTTTGGTCAACCCTGATGCAACAGGCCTCAACTCCGACCCTGAGTGGTGAGGCCAGGGATTGGAGATGGTAGGGAGTGGAGTAGGTGCAGCGGGCTGGTTGGTTGGTAGGGAGTGGAGTCTGATGCTAGGTAGAGGGTGCAGCAGACTTGTAGGTAGGTTGTGGAGTGGGATGGTTGATAGGAAAGGCAGCAAGTTGATAGTTAGAGGGTGCAGCAGGTTGGTAGGTAGAGAGTACAGTGGTAGGGAGGTGTCAGCAGGCAAATAAATATCTATCTACATGTATATATTATGGCTTTAATCATGATTAAAGCCATAAAATATACATGTAGATAGATATGTCTTCGTGCTCCTCACATCTAGCTGGCACCAGATCACTTGTCATATACCCTAAAGGTCATTGGACACACAAAACGGTTTAAATAAATTATTTTTCTCAATATCCTGTGCAGTTAATCCAGCAAAAATGTTTATGCAATCATTAGATAGGAAATATGATGAACCAGGCCTAGATGTATCATTCACAGGAGCAGACATTGGGAAGAAGTTAGACTCTAAGAGTAGCATGACCAAACAAATCTCCAGGTCCTGGTGGTCTTCATCCCAGAGTTCTATGTGAACTACAAGAACATATAGCAGAACCTCTGTACCACATTTTTCGGAAGTCACTGGACACTGGCCTGATGACTGGAAAATGGGAATCATATCCCCTATATATAAGAAGGGAAACAAACAAATGCCTTCAAATTATCTGCCTGTCAGCTTAACTTCCATCACATGCAAAATGCTGAATCACAGAGTTAGAGAAACCATAATGAAGCACTTGGACTTACATGGATTGCTAACAATCTGTCAACATAGTTTTGTCAGGGGTAGATCTTGTACGTGTTACACAATTATTGGATGTACTGAACCACTGGACTGAATCATTAAATCATGATGACTCCATGGATTGCATCTATCTATACTTTTCTAAGGTCTTTGACTCTGCTCCCCATCAGAGGTTACTAAGAAAAGTATATGGATATCAGAGGAAAGCTTATCACGTGGGTCAGATCATTCCTCATAGGCAGAAGACAGAAAGTCTCTATAGCTGGTGTGTCCTCCCTACTGACACATGTCCTAAGTGCTATATCACAGAGCAGTGTTCTGGGACCCCTCTTATTCAGTATCTTGATCAGTGACATGCCAGAGGTATTTAACAGTCTACCAGTAATCAGGATGTATGCGGATGACACAAAACTATTCAGGACTGTAAACAGAGAAGCAGACTCAACGGTTCTCCAGAAGGACTTGATTGCAATGCAAGAGTGGAGTAACAAATGGCAATTGAAATTTAATGCAGATAAATGCCAGATATTGCACATAGGATCAAAAAACCTGAAGCAAAAATATTATCTGATCCAATCCGGAAAACCAGTAGAACTACATGAGACCAAACTGGAAAATGAACTGGATATCCATATAGACCCTGAATTAAACTTCAGTTAACACTGTGAAAAACAGGTCAACAAAGGAAACCAAATACTGGGCTTGATATGCAGGACATATTCCTATTTTGATGGTGAGTCTGTGACCAGACTATATACATCACTGGTTCGACTCCATCTTGAGTATGATAATGCAGCCCGGAGGCCCCTCTACAACAAAGACATCACCCTACTTGAGAACGTACAAAGACGCACCCCTAAGTTACTCACAGGTCTACATGATATAAAATATGAGGATAGGCTGAAACAATTGAAGCTACCAAGCCTTTACTACTGTACGACGAGAGGCGATATGATATAGCTGTACGAGCGTACACATGGCATGTATCATATAGATGCGAAATACATTAAATTCGATCGGTCACCAACCACCAAAGTACATCCATTCAAACTGGTCAAAGAATGTGTAAAAAATGGTAGAAAAAGGTTCCCCAACATAGGAGCAACTAATGCATATGAAATCAACTCCCAGCTGATGTTGTAAATGTCGCAACTCTAATCCCCTTTAAAGCAAGGTTAGATAGGAGTCAATGGAAATATAATCAACAACCAGTAAACGTATTCTTTCATTATGACATTGCAGCCCTAGGAAGGTCACTATCTGTTAACAGCCTGGCTATTAGCCTAAACTATATACAGAAGATGAAAAGTAAATAAATAAAACAACTAAATAAAAACAATTTAACAAATATCCATTCAGGCAGTCGCCAACAGAATACACACACAACAATGTCAACCAATTAGTGTATCCTATCAGTTATAACAATACAAGAGACCATAAGTCTATATAGGACAGTATAGCCACTGCCCATGGCATATGGGCAAGGCATAGACTGATAGAGTCTACTCATACAGTTATATGTATAACAAATAAAATGTGTGTGTTCAAATTGTTTATTTCAACATTCATAATACATCATTTTAATGAAATAAAATGCATATAGAATGGTGAAAACGAGGATGCTTACCGGTAAAGCATTGCTTATATTAATATTATATGATTCACCCCGCACCCATAACATAATATTAAAAACATACACAACAAATTTAAAAATAAAAAGATGTTTTATGAAACAACAAATTCATATAATTTTAATTTTGAAATGATTAATTAATGTACTAATAACATATAGTATTCATTATTATGCATCTTATATGACATAGACTGACATGTGATAGAGGACTATGATGTGGATCTATTTGAACAGTAAATAAAATTACAGACGTGTGTGTTAGGGGGGCCTGGCTCTAGGTCAAAAGCCCTCAAAACAAAAACCCCTAGGTTAAAAGCCCTCACATATTTAGTAGGTCAAAAGCCACCTAGGTCAAAAAACCCTCATATATATTATGTTATTTTCATAGAAATATTTTTAATAATGGCATATAAAAAGTATACATAGATATATGGCACATTCATAGAACTCATTATTTTTGTATGGCCAATTTATTCATAACAATAGAAATAAACTACTCAGTATAATAAATCATGACGGTAATTATTGAAAGGTATTTTTCAAAGGAAAATATAACACTATAGTCTAGATTAGTAAATAGACTCTAAGTAAAATATATCAATTTTAAATTTCATATTTTCCATCATCTGATTTACCAAATAAACCCTTTTCCTGATGACAATCAATTTCATATTGAACTGAATGTGGGAATTTTTTTTAACTATTTCAGAATAGTTATAAATAATAAGAGGTGAGGGTTTTACCTGGGGGCTTTAGACCTGGATGCTTTTAACCTAGACTAAAGGTTGACCTACACCCGTTTTATGGTTAAGAGAGTGTGTGTGTGTGTGTGTGTACTTAGCTGGATCGTATGTATATATATATATATATATATATATATACTGATATATATATATATATATATATATATATATATCAGTAAGAATCAACAAACACTTATATATATATATATATATATATATATATATTATGGGCACATTCACTCAAAAATAACCTACAAATAAATGGTACGAAGTGCTGATATGATCTGAGTACGAATCGGTTTGGTACGAACTAGCACGCGTACGAAAGTACCTGATATCTCATCAAAGAAGTTACTTTTACCACATGGAACTTGAAGAACATGAAGGAGATAGAGTGCCAAATGTGAGTAGCATGAAAACTACAAACTATAAATATTATAATTCAACGTCAACATACCATTTATTAACAATAAAAATAAAAACATGCTTATCACGAGCAGCTTTCATTACCCTTAATGCAACGCGGATCTACATACGGGTCTCAAATAGAATATGGCGGCCTGCAGAGGTAGGATGGTGCGTGTGCGAATATAATATAATGTGTAAATTTGTTTGCGTCTAACTAGTTAGTAAATGTATGATAGGTGGTGTGCAAATATGGGTATAGGTGTTGTTGTTCTTTATTCAGTAAGTTGGTATACAGGCATTGTGTTTTGAAAGTGGCGCTGGAGCAAATATTATCTGACATGCGTATTTTGTCGCGGTCTACTCGACTTAAATCTAGTTGAAAACTGGTTTGGTTTGCCTGCTCAAATTAAGCTTATTTTCCAGTTATATCAATGTCGTATAGGTATTATGCTAGCCGGTTTGCATGGGTGTATCAGTTGTCGGATACACTGGTAAGCTTGTTTGTGAATAGTTGATAGATTGTTCGCGAAAGGAAATTTCCGGTTTCAACCGTAACGAAGCATGCTTTTTAGCCTTTTAGAGTTAGACGCTGACAAAACAATAAAAATGCGGTTGATTTGTCTTCTGACTGATTCACTTTGTTACTATACACGTGTTATGTGGCTATAATGATTATGTACTTTAGTTATTTTATAACAGTAAGCTGCTTTGTGAACGCGGACCATATTTACTGAACAAGACACGTGAATTGTGTCCTTCACATTCACTAGACTCAAGTTACGAGTCTAATCATTTAATAATTTGTCTATTTTGCAATGTGACAAAATATCCAAGCATGAAAATGTTTGACATGAAGGATATGAAACCAAGAAAGTTGATTTAAATTTTAAGATTTCAAACCTTGTTACATTTTCGTTAATTAAATAGATCTACATAATAACATATGAATCAACAGGAGAAATGTGTACTGAAAATTGAGATTCACAAATATTTTGAACACATGAAGCTCTTTGTTCTCATGACATTTCGAGGATATATTCCTATATGCTAATATTATTGAAAAACACAATTGGTAGATAGTGCACTGTTATTTAGTACTAATTAAAATTTATTTGTTAGCAATGATATTATATTTAGACAGTAAGTCCAATTTCAATGATTGTAAAAAAAAGTTATTTGCACTTCACATAAACAGATAAAATCCTTGTCATAAAAAATTTTCAACAGCTAGATGTACATTTACATTGTCCTGAAACTTTAATGTACTAAACCCCTCAAAATATTTCTTGCATATAAAGCTTGATGGGTAATATCTTCCTCAATATAGCATTCTCTGCGACATGCGTTATATTATTATAGAAGCCTATTTATTCAGCTTTCCATTCATACTGAAATATTGATTGTGAAGCTTTAAAATACTGAATGGTGGAGTCGGAAATGGGGTAAGGGTCATTAAAAAGTGCAGAAATTACCATTTTCATTGAAACTTGGATGTATTGATATCATATAATTCTGAATTGAATAATGCTGAACACACTGATGCATTTTCCAGACTATGATTTATTCAAAACATTTGCAACATAAGTAGTGTGAGGAGCCACCAAACACAGCAGTAACAGCTTGGCACCACCTCCCCATGCTGGATATGAGCTGCTGAACACGCTGCTGTGGTATCGCATCCCACTCATCCACAACAATCTATCAGAGATCTTGCACAGTGGTGGCATTGTTGACTGTTGCCAAAAACTCCCCCTAGCAGGACTGCATGATGGCCATTGCATTCGCTGTATTCCCCTGTGCTGCAGGTCTTCTAGGACTATCCGAGCAGTGTGTGGCCAAGCATTGTTGTCTTGCAGAATGCTGCCAACTCCCATGTTCTGGACATATGGAATGGCTACAGGGTCCAGAATCTCATCACAGTAACGTTGAACATTCCTGCAAAAAAGATTTCAAATCAAAACAGTACCACCACCATACACAGTAACTCTTTCAATACAGCAGTCAGCAAAATGTTCCCCTGGTCTCCTCCAGACTCGATCTCTCCCATCCACTTTTCGTAAGGAAAACCTGGCTTCATCTGAGAATATCACTCCCCACCACGTGTGGAGATTCCAATGGCGATGTTGTCAGGACCAACACAGACGTGCTGTACGATGTAAAGCTGTTAGTATGATGCATGTGGTCTGATCGGAGTATCTGCGCCCATGACCTCCTGTTAGTCTGGTCTGGATGACATCTGTCAGTTACGCAGTGCCACCAGCCGGATGTAACGCTGTTTATCAGGAGTTGTTATTCTGGGACGACCACTACTTGGCCTGTCTTTTACATCTCCTGTTTCACAGAACTTTCTTCTCCACTGTGATATGGTACTTTTGTCAACACCAAATGTTTGCGCAACTTCACTCTGGTGAACCCCTGCCTGTAGTTGCCCAATGGCACAGGCTTTATCCACAAGTGATAAACGTGGCATATCACAGCAGTGACCACAGTGACAATGATTATTTTCAGCGAAAATTGTGAAGAAATTGGTGTGCACTGTGTACATCAGATTGAGAAGTAAGCTGACCGATGCATGTATTGCATTGTCATATGCATGCAGTGTTTTAGTTTTGGCACTTTTCAGTGGGGACCCCCACCCCATTCATGACACTAGTATTCCTGCTACAGAAACTGTACAATAATGATATTGTGGTCATAGGAAAGCTAAATAATCAGGCTTCCACAATAATAGAACACATTTAGCGGTTTATGCTATTTTTCGGATGCTATTACCCATCAAACTTCATATGCAAGACCTTTTTTCAGGGGTTTAGTTTGTGATTTAATTAGATTAAGCTGCGAGGATGGTAAAATGTATATAACACATGCATTTGATTTATTGAGCAATCTTTGGTGAAGAACTGTATCAAAGGAAAATTTAGGTATATTACATCCGTTGCAGCCCCCACTTTGTTAAATAGGTTGCCAACAGATATTAGAAATGCATCTGTTCTAAAACACCCCTGTTCAAGGTTGTTTTCGCTGATAAATAATTAGTATGTTTTAAATCACTTACAGGATTTTTACAGACATATTATTTGGGGTATTGTTATATTACATATTGATTGTACAGTGCCTTTGAATAGCTTCTGCTAGTAAGGGTGCTTTATTAAATATACATTATTATTATTAATAAAACACTATCTAGCAACTGGGTCAAACTGTCATGCAGGAGCATCCTGGTATGAATCCATGTTGCTCTTCCATCGTGTGTTTTGATATCAAGTCTGATTGTTGTCTCTAGTACCTTCCTTATCACTGATATGAGGCAATAGTTACCTGGAATAACTTAGAACCTGTTTGTGTATTGCTATAAAATGTGAATCCCTCCCCTCAACTGACAGATGTCTTTCTGCATATAATTTATTGCAGATGATGGTCAAATGCAGGTTTACGTAGGGAGCTCAGAATCTGTGCACTGGTTGACTTCATTACATTGAATATTTTCTCCATATTTACATTAAAGATTAATAAAAAGTAGTCGTATAATCCTATCCCTGCATAATATTTTAGATTATTGATTGAATCTTCAGTATCAGATATAGTAGGTGTGAGTTATGTCCATGTCTGTATCTGGTAGACTTAGTCACATGCTGTTATAAGAATGCATCTTGACTATGTCTATGAAGTGCTGACTGTTGTGGTTAATGCTCTTCTCTGTATTGATCTTTAGATGATTAAAATCTCCCCTGATCACCACACCAGATGCATTTAAATTTGACTTATTGGCCAAAATGTGAAAATTCACGTCCTTGTCAGAGATACTAGATAAACTTCAATGTGCACAATCCAGAATGACTACTGTTAGCTCCAGTTTTCTTCTCCAGCCATGTGCTCTACCTGTTGATAAAAGTGATGTCTATCAATTTGACATTAGTTCTCAGATGGTCACTATATCAATGATTATACTTGGCATCATGTCTGTCAAGGTAGTCCAGTATTGTTATAATAAGTTAGGTTTATTCTGTTGATTTTGGCTTCTACTTCCTAGTCTAATAAGTCTGTATACTTCAATATCACTTGTACCTTCTTCTATCAGCTTATCTATTTCCCATATGTCTTTGAGAATTTCCATTTTGTAGATTATCTTTTGCACTTTCTCACCCTTCTTTCTCAGTCTCATATTTGTTTAGTATCTTTACTATCTTTCAATAAAATTTTCATCTTGTCGTGTGAATTTTTATTTTGCCCAATTGTTTGTTTTACGTATGTGTGTAATACTATTTATGTTGTAATATGGGCAGAGTGTATTCTTGCAAAGACCTGCCACATAACAGCTATCTGTTTAAACAAGTGATCATGTCCCTCACAGGCAACATAAATTTTCATTGTTAACTTGCTTTGTGATCAAATAATATAGTATTTTACACCTTGCATTATACTTTCTGTGGAATCAGACAAATTAAATTTGTTCTTCCAGTGATCCTGTGTGTTGCTAGCAATATATATATTCTTTTGAGAAGTTTTCTATGGTATTAAAATAATTGATATTGATGAGATGATTTGTCAGCAGGTTAAACTTGATGGCATTATATTTTGTATATAAATAGTTGTACATAATTTTCCTTACTGATTCTACATGTTTCATCTACTTGAAATGTAATGTCAGATTATAGGTGTTAGGAGTAGTAAATATTTTCTGAGATAGTTCAGGCTAATTCTTTGTTTGATATTCTTATTAAAAAGTGATTAAGCCATCCTGGTCTCAATTGAATTTTTTTTTGAATGAGTGGTAATATCAACTTGAAATTTGTAGACAATGTAGAGACAGAACTTATCTTGATAAAACTGTAGCATGTATTAACATTTGTTTGCAGATGAATCAGTAGTCTATTAGTCACCTCAACTACTGTATATACTCACATATAAGTTGACCCGGCAGATAAGTCCAGGTCAGTTTTTGACCCTGTAATTCATTCCTCAGGCATATGCTCACCTTATAAGTCGAGGTTAAGTATTGGATTAAAATCCCTCAAAATTCGAATCATTGTCTTCATTCACGAAAAAGCTTTCAAACTCATAGTGTCGGCAAGTGGGTTGTAAATATATCAGTATCAATTTCTTCACCGGCAGTGACACACACCGAGAGAGAGAGATGGATTTTGCTTTTATGTTATATTAAACTAATAAACAAACTTGTCACATCAAACACGCCTGATTGTAACTTCAAATGGCAAGTTTTATTAATTAATTGTTACACAGAAAGTGGCAAGCAAGGTTTGCAAAGTGAAGAGTGATTTCTATATTATGGCTAATCTTCTGGAGGTACCAGTAGTTAACAGCTGGTGACTATCTGGTATTATTACATAAAGACTGGCATGTTTGTGAGATCCAAATAACATTTGATTTTATTCCGACTCTGGCTCTTATTGGGTTGAATCCTATAGTGTTGTGTGTCAAGGAAGGCCAAAAACATCTTTCCTTTAGCTGGTAGGAAATAAAACGTGGATAAGAGTTGTTTCTGAGGACCCTCTTTTCCATACTCAAAAAATTGACTTATACGCAAGTATATACACTACTGGAAGTTGGATTATGATAAATAATTTGGAAAATTGCAACATGCATAAGCAGACAAAAAACTAATTTATAACAACAAGCCGTGAATAAAACAGCTGCAGAACTTGTCAGTCCTTACAACTGTATTAAAAAAAATTCTTCCCAAAAGGGGAGAGGGGCTGGAACAACTCCAGCTTCAAAATATACTAAAACTTATTAATATGCTTCAAATGTGCACATAATTTAAAGAATACAAAAGTGACATAGTTATCCACTTGTAATCTTAAACTTTTCTGTAAGAAAGGTTGATTCATGCATTATCAAACAAGGATCGAGAAAGACTCGGTCATGAGTTACTGCCCCTGAATTTACACTCGCAACACTAAATGATCTTTTTGACACTTCAGAGCCTAAAATATTACGTAAAAAACCCCAGCATATGCTAATTGAACTAAAAGGTTTACCATCATAGTCATAATAAAACCAAACAAAGGATTGAACCAAAACAAGTGGGCAAGAATTGATTGATGGTTGACATGTTACCAAGTAGTGCGCTTCTCTATATCAGATTAATTCAACGAAAAACTAACCTCTCATGCCCATAAAAAAAACGATTATTTATCATCATAAAAGTGCAGCATCTGTGTAAACTTGCCTAATTCATCACGAAAGCTTTACAAACTCAGCTGCTCTATGGTTGTGTCGGAGAGCTCCATGTCTGTTTGCATTCCCCACAAATCATTTTGAGAGGTAGCTCATTTTGATTGGCTGAATTAAAGAGGGCATGGCTTGAATACATTAACCTTGTACCTTGATTCAGTGGGTACGTGTAAAGCTTAAATGTGGAACTATGCTCCTACAATCAATTATTTTCTCATTTTTTACAAATATGCTTCCTGCATTCATATGCTTAAATAAATCAAACTGGCCCACACACTATTAAATTCAGGATTCTTTTACCTTCAATCTGATACTAAATATAGCTGTGTACACTTCAGTGTTCGGCGAGTCTGACAAATGGAGGAAACAGTGAAATGCATGCTTCATTCTCTCGTTTATATCGGTAGACATAAAGACACAATATTCATTTGAAAAAGGAAAGAATGAACTTTATTTTCATGTTTGGCGACATGGAAAACAAGCAAAATGGTTGGAGTTTACACACACAGATGGTAGCCTGTGGGCTTGGCTGCCACGACCTAATTTATGTGATCCAGATCATGTGATCACCAGAAGCCTAGCATTCTAAGATGCCTATCACTTCTTCACTGCTTAGCTATTCTTTTACTAATTTGCACCAGTCCAAAATTTGAAAGAATACTCAAGTTGTTATTGTAGATGCTGTACAATACCTATTTAACCTAATACGGCATGACATGCCCAGATTTGGATCACATGACTGGATTCTGCAGCCTTATTGGCTCATGATCATTGTTTACAAAAAAACTTCCTATATTCAGCAACTGTTATGAAAATATATTGTTTAACATGGTTATTTCTAATTCAGAATGATAAAACCAAGCAGTTCACACCCTGTTTTATCTATAGATATATTGTTTGTTTAATGGGTTGCTATGTAGGCTACTCCCAACATGTTGCTAATTTATGAATGTGTGTGTGTAAAGCATGAAATAAACAATTGATATAACAGAGATACAAATTAGTTAAATCTTTCCAGCAACGATCATATTCCCCTTTTATTTGTTGGCTGTTAACTGGCTCATAAAATCCTTATCACTCAGCCCTAATTACTACTATAGATATGATGTAGTATTAAGTGTGAGAGATTGAGATGCTGAAATATATAAATCATTGGGGTCTAGTTTAAACTGTTTTTGATCCTTAAAGTAGCTGGATGCCTTTATCTAACTTTAATTAATAAAAGACAACATAATAATGTTGGCCAATGTAATACTGATCTTAACGATTGATTAATATTTGATTTTCTGTTGTTCTTATACTCATAGGAGGAACTATGATATATGAGTGATAGCTTACTGACACAAAATGAAGATTGACAGAGCTAAGCTGAAGAAAAGTGGTTCAGAAGTTGTAAGTTATTTTAGTTATCTATGTTATTTTAATATAAAGTTTATCTTACAAGTTACAAGTAATATCTGTCTGTTATACTTTCTATTATTAATTGATAATACTATCTATTTCAGCCAACAGAATGTAAAGAATTAATAGAACGTATTAAGAACTGTGATAAGAATGAGCTTTACCATGAACTAAGACAAGTGAAAACTTGGACATATGGAAAGGTAAACACTCTTGAATCTTTATAAATGGTTATGTTTTACATCTACTTTTTCCTCAATAGATAACAGGGTAAATTGAAAGATGAAATAGCCTGCCAATGATTTGAACATCTTGCCTTTTGCAGAGCTGCCAGTCATTACAATTTCTGCGAAATCATTACAATTTTCAGCTCTTCATTATGCCTGTACTATGGTAAATCAGCCCTTTCCTGTAATAGTTCCATGTGATGTAGTTATGTCATTGTCTCCAATGCTTTATCACACAGCAGTAACTCCAGACTGCATACCAGCAAATTGGTATGGTCCATTTTCCAGGAAAGCCCAAATTTTTTAGGGATGACAGGTTTTTACTTTTACCTATGCAGGAGATTCCATTCAAATCCAGCTGGAAATTTGGATGATACAGGCTATATAAAGGGTGACAACTATGATAACTCTTAATTTGATTGTGATAGCAGCTGATGAAAGGATGCCATTGTTTTAGATCTATTAGTTTGTTAAGATGCTGAAAAAAACGATGTGTACATTTTTGGGTCTCCCTGCCATCTAATGCACTTCGCAGCACAGCACGTTTATAGGAAGCTGCCAGTATCACTGGATGAGCTCCTTGTAGACATTTTGTACTATCTTAACAAGAGCAGTAAATGGAAGCAGAGCTTGCAGTATTTCCAGTTAAATGGCAAAGAAACTAAAAGGATTCTGAAGCATTTTAGCACATGTTGGTTGTCACTTAGCCAAGCAATATCCAGGCCGCTTGAGCGGTGGAAGCCAGTCACAGACTTCTTCAAATCTGAGCTGGACAAATCGAAACCAAAGAAGAAAGAGCAGCTCTCAGGCCAAGCTTAGATCACACAATTCCACATCCACTGCAGCATCAGTGCACAGTTCAAAGTCTACAGCACCCACCAAGAAAGATATATAAAACAAAGGAGAAGCACACAACTAATGCTATCAGTCAGACTAAAACCAGTCAAACTGTTTGTGAAGGATTTATTACCTTGTTTCATATTACTAATCAAGCATTCCAGAAATATGAGCCAGTGATCCACGTCCTGCACAGCATACTGACTGATCAACTTACGGATCTACTACAAATCAGTAATGTGTGTGAAAACAAGGTGCCATTTACAGAACACGTCTACTGAGTTGAGGATTAAGGTCTGTTTGTTGGAACAGATGCCTCAGACTTCATCATTGAGCACAAGTCGCAATTGGATACAAAATATTTCTACAAATCTATGAGAGCATTCTATGTGACAGTGGTTTAGTACATAGTCAAGATGTTTCCGTACAATCACAGAGTTCGTTGTCTGAAAGTGTAATCACAGCAGGAATGATGTAGCCTGGGACACGTTTCAGCAGATGAAGAAAGGCAATAGACAGCCACAGTATGCTACACTTTGTTCTGTCGTGCTGAGCATTTTGGTGCTGTTTCACAATGCTGATTGTGAAAGAATTTTTTCATTTATGATCAAAATGAAAACTGCCTACACTCCAGTATGTCTACTAAGACTGAGCAGCCTACTGGTACATAACGTGTGCTTCAATACAAAAGGAACAAATTGTTTTCAGCAGAAATGTTCTCATGCCTTTCTAGCTACAGCTAAAAGTGCCACATATCAAAAACCTAAGACAAATAAACATTAATAAGTGACTTTAATGAGGCAGAACTGAAATATAATGTGTTATTTTGAATTTAATCTGAAAATTTTGATTGTGTTACAATATTATTATTATATACCTAAAATAAAATTTACTAGGCAATTATAATCTGAAAATGATTATGTACATAATATTTAGGTATTTTAATTGGTCAATAAAAACTATTGACATATATATATATATATATATATATATATATATGGGCCATTAGAGAAGATTTGCATGAACATCATTACTCTTTCCCATTTTCAGACTTTGGCAGCTATGCTTTTCAAAACTGGTTTTTATCTTGACTAAATTAACAATTATTTCAGTTCCATGACTTCTTTACACATTGAGCTCACTTCATTGATGACTATCTTGTTAATATGGTATTTCCCCTTTGGTTACAATGATACATTAAGATGAGTTGTACTGCAGTAGAGTGATATAACCTTCCAACTCGGGGCTTGAACGGAATCAACTTGCCACTGTAGCATATCGGCTATATGGGCTAGGTGTAATGACCAGTACTGGGGCATTCAGATGGTATTCACTCGCATGTTATAAATTCCAATGTTTAAAACTCAAACATTTACATGTGACTGACTTGTTGAAAAATTGCATGTTTTTATTAAAGTCCACTCACTATTAATAGTCAATTAACCAGAACTTTTAACTGGATTATTTTATTTGTGGATAGTTTATTATATGTATAAGCATATTTGTATAGTCATGAAATATTAAAATGAGATGAACTCTTTTTAATTAAAGGATTTGGGTGCTGTCATTAAATACCTTTTTAATAAAAACAGGTATGTATTGACTTTCAGTGTGAATTATACCACTGGGCAGATGTATTGGATCTGTTCGATGAGATCTTGGAGAGATCTTGTAAGAAGGAGCAGGACACACAGTGGGTGTTACCATGTGACACTACAGGCAATGAGAAGCTCAAAGAGCTACTTCTACAGGTAGTTATTGTTATTTGAATGAGTAGACTTGGCCATAGTTTAAAAATGACTTGTCTGAGATATATCAATGTTTGTAGAACGGTAATTTTAATGGACTTTTATCTTTTTTCTAGGTTTTACAATTTACAGCATTGTTGATTGAGCACAGTTTTACAAGACACTTGTATAACTCGGTAGAACATTTAACTACACTGTTGGCATCGAGTGATATGACCATAGTGCTTGGGGTGCTGAACTTACTTTATGTCTTCAGGTAAAATGTCCTTTGTGCAAATATAGATTATCTGATAACTGTTAAGTACAAGTAATATGGTGTATTAGCTTACACCGTATTATCATCTCATTCTGTTCTTTTCAGTAAACGATCAAATTTCATCACTCGTCTTACACCAGACAAAAAACAAGGGCTTGTCATCAGATTGACCCATCTTTCTGAGGTACTATTCTTTCACCTTGATTTTTTATCTAGAGAATTCAGGGTAAAATGTTGTTTAATGGACTATATGTCTTTGTGTCATATTTTGAAGTTCATCAGTTGGAAATCATAGGAAATTTTATCATTCCACTTTTTTCATTTGCAGAGTTGGGGAGGAAAGGCAAATGGTTTTGGACTTGCAGAGTGCTGTCAGGACCTACCGATGTCGGTATGTAAAAAAAAAATTCTTATATTAAAACCCCAATTGTGCTTCATGTCACCTATTATACACAAACCTATTCCAGCAGTACAACAAACTTGAATTGTATAATTTCATATTTCAGAATTATCCTAGTAGTGCTACTACATTACATTTTGAGTATTATGCTGAGGTGAAAGAAGATGTTGTCACGAAAAAGGTTTGAATATTGTGGTTGTTTGATGATGAAGGATATAATCTTGTCATATAGTAATTATAGTAAATAAGTGTTCACTGAAACATTTCTTGGTAAATATTTCATGAATTATTAACAGAAAGGCAAAGGGATTTCAAAAATGTATATAAACCTAATTTAAAAGCAAAGTTTATCTTGTGGCTGGAGGTTAATGAATATTTCTCTGTTTACAGCACTCTGCCATTGTTTTAAGTACAATACATATAGAAGATATAGACAAAATGAAAGAATTACCAGGAGGTTTGATGGAAAGTCTCCTGAAAACCCACTATATACCAGCAGATAAACAGGTTTGTGTAGGACTTGTTCTTTGTTGCATTGCGGTATCTCCCCATTGTGTTAATGTTCACTTTGGAGGTCGTATAAACCAATGCTATAATAAAGCAGTGACTTGCATCGTTGGGTTGTTGTGGGTTTTTTCACCACTACCACCCTGGTTTTATTCTGCTACATTTGTATCGTTTATATCAGTAATTACGTGATCTGTATATTACATGGATGCTTGGCCTTAACTCTTGTATATTTAACATTTGTAGATGCTCTTATTCACACACATACGTCTTGCACAAGCATTTTCTAAGTATGAGAAAAGGCTTCAGTGTGTTCAAGCTAGACTTCAAGCAATATCTGTTCTTGGTAAGTTCATTGTTTTATTTATTAACACTTTTATATCACTTGTCTCTCTTCAGTGAGCTATGTTCATCCTTTTTTTGTATTAATTAATAGTTTCCTACTTGCATTAATCATTGAACCCAAGTATATAGCTGTTGGTTTGGTAATTATTGCTTATAAAATGTTTACCAGCTGTCAGAATTCAAAGCCCTGTGTGTTTGATGCCATACCAATGTTATGTGGATATACAATTTTTCTAAGCTAAGGCATGAACAAACTTTTTATGGTGCAATATAATTATGTGCATTGCGGTATCTCCCCATTGCGTTAATGTTCACTTTGGAGGTCGTATAAACCAATGCTATAATAAAGCAGTGACTTGCATCGTTGGGTTGTTGTGGTTTTTTCACCACTACCACCCTGGTTTTATTCTGCTACATTTGTCTTAACTTTGTGTAGACAATATTTCTTTGTATTTGAATAATTGCACCAAAAGGGTTACAAGGCTTGAAATCCATTCTAAATGGGAAATTGCTGGTCAGTTTCAGACATGGAACAGTTGGGATTTGAACTGGCACATTTAGAATTGCAATTGGTAAAATCAATCATTCTTTACAAAATACAACTTCCCCTTTTTATATTGAATGCAATTTGATAAAAAAAATTATTAAATAGAGACCAAGTTATTGTTTGACAAAAAATACTAGTTAGTAGAGCCTAAAATATTGTTTGACAGAAGGAAAAAAACTAGTAAGTAGAATCCTAAATATTATTTGACAACATTTCTTACTTGATCTAATATATTTGGCTCCTTTGATGTGATGATTTAAGTAAATGAATTAATAGCAACTAGAACTTTTGAATGTTGATTTTGAATATCAGATATTAATTGTTAGTTTATGCAAGTGCTCTTCAAGAAAATGTCAACACGCTACTGTATAATGACTTCATAGAAGAATTGGTGGATGTTCTTGAGGTTAAAGATGAAAGGCTCATGGTAAGTTCTTCAGATGTCTATTGTTACTAAAACAGATGTAAATATTTGATTAACTTGACCTATCACTGATATTATGTCCATTTATCTTGTAGAAATTGGTTCTTGGAGACTTCTTCGTAAATAGTAACCTTACTTTGACAAATTTCATGACTTCATGTGCACAATAATGATTACACAAGTCGTGCATGGTTGGTGTGTTTGTGTAAGATTATATTGTTATTCTTTTAGGATTTTATGTAATTTTTTTTAGGAAATTAAAGCAACAGCCTTAAGGACACTAACATCCATTATCCATCTTGAAAGGAATACAAAGTAAGGACTTCTGCTTAATAATAAATAGCCATAATCAATTAAGTGTCCTTTAACTTACTTTGTGGTGTCTCCCCATTGTGTGCACAACACACTGGTGCATGTTTGGTGCACTTTTTAATCACTTTCATATGAAGTTAATATCTATTTTAGGCTTAACAGTATTGTAAATGCTACTGGTGCAGCATCATACCATGGCTTTTTGCCTTCATTAGTTCGAAGTTGTATTCAGCATATGACAGGTAAGTTGCTTCAGTTTTGTGTTAGATGGTCATATTCTAATTGATACATATATTATAGTAACTGTTATTTTTTTAGGTATAGTTATTCCTTAATTCTTGTACTATTTCTTAATATTGCTTGACTTGCTATTGTAAATATTAAATGCTGTTTTCCAGATGACAAGTTAGAGCCCTTTCCTCAGCCATTTGCAACAGCGTTGTTTTCTTTTCTGTATCATTTGGCTAGTTATGAGAGTGGTGAGTACATGTAGTCTATACACATACTGTTTAAGGGGTACCTGATAATTTTGTGGTCAAAATGGCTTATTTATACTGTTCTTCAGGACAACTTTATTATGTTTGAGTTTGTTTTCTGTAGGTGGAGAAGCTCTGGTGTCATGTGGTATGATGGAATCATTACTACGTGTAATTAACTGGTATGGTGATGGTCAGGAACATATTACAGTAAGTTAAAATAATCAATCAGAATTGATATGCATCATAATCAATAGTGTGAATAGCTTGCTGGAGATGTTCTTGAGTAACAAATGTCCAGGTCATTGGATTAATAATTTGTAGAAAAACTTGGAAATGCTTGTATGAATCTTTGTTAAATTTATATATACACTGATCTTGCTTGAATGTGTTTCAGTTTGTCACCAGAGCTGTGCGTGTAGTGGACCTAATAACAAATTTAGACATGCAAGCCTTCCAAGCACATGGTGGACTTAATGCATTCATCAACAGACTTGAGGTAATCACTCAGATCAGAAGTGTATCTATATAGAACTGCTCTCTCTTGGGTGCTGATTGCTGTCATTTGTGTTCGGTTACATTTGGTAACCATTTTAAGCTTGTGACTCCTATTTAGTTAAGTTTTATTTAAATGTTTGATCTATTTCTCTGTTTCATGTTATTATTTGACAGCATGAAGTTAACATCTGCAGAAAGGAGCACCCATTTGTAATACGTCCAGCAAGAAGTGAGTCTGTTATGTCTATGGATGGTCCTCTGTCCTCACCATCTAGTCAGATTGATGGACCATCATCTCCAGCAAATTGTTTGGGAGACACTGAACACAATAGTAATCCTACTAGTGTAACACCAAGTCAGACTGACACACAAAACACTGGAGATCAAACAGAACAAGTCTCAGATCCCGGTGGGGGAAGTACTTCGCAAACATCTGTGGATAATGATTCAGGTTCTTCAGTGGATAAGCCAACTGTTTTTGCGCCATCACCAATGTCTGCATCTGCTGATGTGCCAAATGTCAAAGTGGAAGGCAAGGGGCCACAGTGCTTTCCACAGCGAGGTGCACTTCTGAAATCCATGTTGAATTTTCTGAAAAAAGCAATTCCAGATCCAGCCTTTTCAGATAGTATCCGGCACTGTAAGTATACAAGAGAAAATTGGTACTGTAATGAAATGATGTTAATGTATATTAGTGCTTTTCTTAATAAACATCAGTTCAGTGATGTCATTATATATTTTATTTCAGTAATGGAAGGCTCTTTACCTCAGTCTTTGAAACATATCATCAGCAATGCAGAATATTATGGGCCTTCCCTTTTCCTGCTTGGTGAGTAAAGTTTCAGTGCTACAGAATTAGCCTACTATATTGTAAACAATATGTTTGTTACATTTATTATGAGTGTATCAAATTGTTTCACTTGACAGTATGTTCAATAGGATTATGTTTGACTGTTTCCAGCAACTGACGTTGTTACAGTGTATGTGTTCCAAGAACCATCACTTCTTTCATCCTTGCAAGATAATGGCTTGACAGATGTTGTCCTGCAAGCTCTGTTGGTAAAAGAGGTAACTGGATCATTTTTATTAGGGGTCTTAAAATAGATGGCCAATCTGTAACAATCCAGATTACATGCAATTAAATAATATTACACGTCCATTAGAAGCAACTTTATAAGGATAATCTGTAGATGAAGTGCATATTTATCCTGAGAAGGGTTGCTAGAATAATAATTAGTCTTTGTTTATCCTGTGGGATGTTAACTGGGACTTTGTCTCCTTCGTGACTTCCCCATGGGAAACACTGATACAAGGATTCCTTGACGATACAGCCATAAAAATTCATCCACTTTTTGTTTATCATTTGCAGGTGCCAGCAACAAGAGAGGTGTTAGCATCTTTGCCAAATGTGTTCAGTGCTCTGTGCTTGAATAATCGTGGCTTGGAAGCTTTTGTTGCTTGCCGCCCATTTGATCGACTCTTTAAAGTGCTCTTATCACCTGACTATCTGCCTGCAATGAGAAGACGTCGGAGTTCAGATCCTCCAGGTTTGTGTGTTTTAGTTCTGTGTGTTCCTCACTTGTTAGTAGATAATAATGCATATTTAATAGTTTTCTTACTATGAGATGTCATTCACTGTCCAGGGAAATTACACAAAACATACAGTATTCATCTAGTTGTTTTAGTACCTTCTTTTTAAAAATCTGTCAATAGATGGTTTAAATAAAATAAAAGGGTATCATGTTCTAAACAAAAAAAAAATATGCATAATAGATTTTTAATAAATTCAGTTATGTTAATTTAACAAAATATTCAATAACAGGTATGTCCACCCTAGGCCAGTAGATACTTTTAGATCCTGGTGTTCAAACCGTGGATCAGTTTTGTACATCTAGCCCTGCCAAAGTCATTGAAATAGTATGTTCAAGCTCTCTTAACATTTCTCTGAAGATTGTTCCTCATTTCATTTGATATTTGTGGTTGTCTAGTCTGGCACCCTGGACAGCATAGCAATATTGTTTTAAGTGTTTGATCATCCCTGCTGGCTCAGCATTATACAGATCACTTTCTCATCACTGATCAAGTAGAACATCACAAAATCACCAATAGTAAAAGTCTGGGTATTTAATAAATATTACATTTTGATGTTAATGCTCTTTTAGTTTAACTGCTACATTTTCAAAAAGTTATAATACAGAAGTTGTGTCTCACATTTCTGTTTGGTTTTATATAATTGATACAGAAACAAATAATCGGAAAACAATCTAAAAATGTATGTGATATAACATCCACTAAGATACGAAGTTGATAAAAATTACCAGCATTGTTGATAAATTGGAGTCATTTTGGGAAGCTTTGCTAATAAAGGTGATTTTGTATAACACATGTAATAGTTCGCACAATTATAGGACTGATGACATCTTTGTATGTACTATAAACATGAGTATAAAATGCCTGTTATTTCTTCAGTTCTACAAATAGTACTTATAGCTCTATTAAATAAAGAGACTAGATGTTTCTTGTATATTTAGTGATCTAGTTATATTTTGTAAAATCCCAAGAGTATAATACAAATATATGATGATATAAGGATAAGTTGTTATTGAAAGTTATAATTGCATTTTGTACATCAGAATTATTCAATGAGACAATATCTTAGACAGCAATGATTAGGGAGGAAATTGTCTCTTCAGTATTGAAAATCACATAACACTGTTTTCTTTAATTTGTCATGAATATTAATGTTTTTGCATGATACAATTTTGTAAATAATCAAGCATCCTATGTAATCATAGAAATAATCACGGAATACAGTTATATTGGATCTGGAGTTAATCAATAGAGTTGAGATCATTTAATAAAATACATCACTAATATATCTATGTTTGTGGAGGGGAATTCATTAAATCAGATATGTTACAGTAAAATTGTGAAAACAGTGATTTTATGATTTTCCTGAATGTTTTGAGGAATCCTTCCTTCACTCTCTCCCATATCTTGTTCACATCACATGTCTCCTGGACACAGTACACATCCACTCACATCCTCACCATGAATTCTACCACTTCACCAGATTTTCCTGTCATATTCCTTATATGCTGATTAAAGTAGATTGAGTTGATTACACTATGAGGCTAGATTTGTATGCCTGGGTGCCCTTCCTGACGTCAACTAGGGTGCCTCCATGGTTTAGCGGTAGCGTGCTGGACTATAGATCACTACCACCTGTGTTCGAATCCTGGTGTGGGCATATCTGAAGGTTGTTTCGTCTTTCACTTCATCTCTTTACCTTTGTAAGTCGCTTGGCCCATTTAGCCTACCTTGTGCACAAAAGTGGCTGTAAAACATCAATCATCATCATCCTGACATCAACTTTGGTTTAAATACCTGACAACAAGGCAGTGGGGCTATTTGTGACATGTCTGAGATCATAGATAGGCATGAATACTGGGTTAGCATCCAGCACCTTACCTCTGCCCTATAACCACATACACAGACACAAATTATATACACAAGCTTTAAAGCTATGCCATGCAAAGACTTTGAAGCTTGCTCCTTTGGAGGGCTAATTGGGAATTCAGCCAATATAATATTCTTGCCAACTACTTTTTGCAGGCTTTTACACTTCTGTCAGTGCTGGGTACAGCCCAGACAGATGTCACTAGCTTAATTTGCAAGGTCTCTTAAGGGTTTAAAATAATTTTAAAACTAATTTTACTGCCATTTAAGACTAGTCGGAATATTTTGTGAACACAGACAAACAGATACACATTGATGTGTGTTCATTAAAAAGAAACTATACTGAAAGCTATAAGAACTCAAATGACATAGGGGAACACTAATTACCACCTGACAGAACAACACAGACAAGTAAATGCACCTTTTATATATATAAATACATACTTATCAAGTTCACATTGTACTTGTCTTTCTAGGACACTTTGATACTTTAAAGTATTGTGTTGCAAACCTCCAGGTTGTCAGCTCAAATCTGATTTAGGTGTTTGTTAGTGATATATTCTTCATGAGTGGATCTCTACGGTGTGACCAAATGCTGAGGCTGTACAAGTCTAACCAATCAACTGAACATTGTCTTGTTCACTAAATATTAGCACAAACAAAAATATGTACTATGGTTATACTAAGCTATTCTATTTGAAAGATGGCATAAATCGTAATTAACACAGTTATCAGATGAAGCAACACACAATTATTGGTGCCACAATATGCAAAACAGTATTTTAACATCAGTTGTCATATTTTCATTTTAGGTGATACAGCGAGCAGTCTTGGTAGTGCTATGGATGAACTGATGAGACATCAGCCATCTCTGAGAACTGATGCCACAAAAGCCATTATAAGGGTATGTGGAATTGGATTCTATGTTATAATTTCAATGAGTAATGTAATGTTGATCCTAAGCTGTTTTTGTTGGTTTGTGAAGATGATGGCAATTTGTAGTTGTTTTTAAAGCTGATCCACATATAATCCCTTCAGCTTTTGGAAGAGGTCTGTGCAATGGGGAAAGATCCACATTTCATCTGCCAGAAGCCACAGCCAAAGCCTGATCCGCCAAGTGGGGTGACTTCACGAAGACCAATCACACTTGATGCTGCATCATCAGATGATGACGATGAAGATGATGAGGTGGCCAGCACCCATAGTGGTACTGTTGGCAAGCACGGAGAGAGTCAGGCTGGCCAAGAATCAACACAGTATGTTATATCACAGCTATATATAAATAGTTGGTAGATCTAAATTGTAATATATCTGCTGGCTGTGGAGTTATATAATAACAATAATAATAATATACAAAATTTATATAGGGCCCTATATAACCTGTAAGAAGGTTGCGCCCTGATGAGAGCCATAGTGTCTACTTTATGGAAGATGTTTGGTGATATTAGAATCTGAGAACGTATAAACACATTGCTAGTTTATATATATCTGGTTGGTGGAGAACTTTTTGTACAATTGGTAGTACAAGTCTTACTCAAATATGAGTGGTGCCAGTTTCTTTTAGATGTTTTACATGTTCTTTTCTCAAGAAAGTCACAGCCTCGTAATGATATACCGTAATGATAGATTATTTGTTATTGTTGTGATGTGGATAATCATCCTTTCTGTTACTAAAAACATATAACATGGCTCTTGTTCAATTATCATGGTGATGTGTTATCATTTCTTCTGGTGGTTCTGCGAGGACAGATATACCTATAGACAAGCATATGACTTACTGCCCTCTTATTGGAAAGCAGCTGGTGATAGTTTCAGTCTGAGAACACACCATGATCAAAACAAGAAAACTTAAATAACACGCTTGGTAACCATAGTATTTGTTTGGTGATTAAAGTAGTTTGGGGGTTTTTAAAGAAAAAATGTTGTTAATACAGAATTATTATAGTAAGGAATAAATTAATACTGTTATTTCTATATGATTTATTTCAATCAAATCAGTGCTGCTATTGTTGTACTATGTGTTTACATGCTGGTTGTTCCATGATGATGTTTATTGACAAGCATATAACTTACTGCCTGCTTTATGGAAGGTAGTTGGTGATACATAAATCTGAGAACATTCCAGTCTGGTCTACTTTACAAATAAGCCACAGTGAATGACCCAGGCTAGGTCAGCATTACGGTGAAATGTTGTTATAAAGGAAGTGATGTATGCCTTAGCATTTTGCTACAGCCTACAGAATTTAAAAAACCCCCAAAAATTATGAATACTTTATTGAATACCTGATTAAAATTTATTTACAGAATGTGTATTGCAAGTACACAAGAACGAACAGCTGTGCCTCTAATGGATTATGTGCTTAATGTGGTATGTATAAAATATTGATGCTTGATGAATGAATTGAATGAATGACTATTTTTTGTTCCAACTGTATACAGTTTTATACATAAAAAGACTATATGTCAGATAAGTATACAAATTACAGATGTAGAATAGCTTAAGACTTGGCCTTCACTAGACATAATGAAGTTATCAGAAGATAAAATAAATAATGCTTTGGGAAGGTATTGTGTGTGTTTTTGTGTCATTAAAGGGACAATTCACCCTCAGATAATATTTATTAAATATGTAATGCTTATAACAGCTAACAAAAATTTCACAATGTTAATCATGAACTATACCTGAAATCATAGATATAATGAAATAATCCAAATTGCTGGAGGACTGCCATTGCAGCTGCACAGAAAGCCAGATTCGAAGGCGGGAAAGAGAAAAGTGAAGTGCTCTGCCATTACGTGGACTAGGAGTTCACATAGTGTTCCCGGTTCTCCTCTGGCTTTCTTTGATGATTCCGCTTTTTCCAAAACAATCGGAATCATCTTCATCTTGCAATGGTTCTTCTGGCTCAAATTGATATGGCTGAATGTCAGTCATGATGTAAATTTAGTGAGATTACTCCGTTTTGTTCTGGAATTATTCTTGGCTCACACTTTACATGCATTTAAATGGTTCGAGTGACATCAGCATTCACTAGGTTTCAGTCTGTGTCTAGCTGGTGGCATCCACAGACCATCAGTAGTTGATTAATCAGCACTTATTTAATGCGTAGGTAATTGTTTTCACATCTTGACATCATTTATTATATTTGTGAACATAGCTGTATTGGTCATAAAAATTTGAAATGAAGGTGAACTGTTCCTTTAAGTTGTAGTTATGGTAATTTTATGATAAATCTTTCTTTTAACAAGAATGGCAATAGGCCCATCAGAAATGACTGCATACGTGTTAACTTGTAGTTGATATAAGTCTACTAATTTAAGAATGTTAGGGTGTTTAAATAGTGGTTCTGTATGTGCCCTAGTGATGTCTCCTTGGTCTCCTTGGTCCCATTGGTAGTGCTTTGGATCACAACGGGGCATATCTGAAGTGTTTCATCTTTGACTACCCTTCATTACTTTTGGGTGTCGCTCGGCCCATTTAGCCTACCATGTGCACAAAGTGGCCATAAAACAGTAATCATTGTATGTGCCCTATAGTGTATTCCTGAAGTGATCATCAAATTTGATCATAATCCAAACATGAGAAAGGGTGATGCAGTAACTTTTATTGCTCCTGCCTTGTGTGGTTCCTAGAATTTATAACTGGACTTTCAGAAATCTTTTATCTTAGATATATTTCCAGTCATTCTGAACTGATTTGTGTATGTATAATTGAACTGAATTGGTGGTTTGATGTAGTTTTTCATTTTCTGACTAAGAGTCTACTGGATAACCTGTCACCTAAATAAGAAGAGAACAACTTACTGTATGGTACAGATTAGTTAGTGACAAAATAAGATACTAATTTCAGGAATGGATTTTTATTGTCTTTGATATCACTCTTCTTTAGATATAATTTTTAATTTCAATAAAATGGGAAAAGGCATGGAAGTGGCCAATTTAAAATGATAATTCTACATGTTTTAAGTGTTATTTCCCAAATGCACTGTTTGACCCCATCATGTCAGTTATTAAAGTGACATGTTGGTATAAAGGCAGTGCTAGATCATTATATATACCATTATCAGATCTATTGTTTGCTACTCTTTATTCTCTGTAGTAGACTGACTGTATATTTTGGAAACATTTAATAAAACTTGTCTGTTTATTAAGCAGGTATCACATACTAAATACTTAACAGTAAAATTCAAAAATAAAGGCTTGTAATTAATTACCTGTAAACAAATTTTTCTTCATTAACCTTGATAATGTTTGGTCAGGAATTTGTCCTATATTCAAAATGTAGGTATACTCTGCTGCATCTAGCCCACTCAAATATTTACACAAATTGCTTGACAGAAGTAAAATATAGTATAATAGGAGAAAAGTTAGGTGCTGAAGTCACTAGTAATAAAAATACACAATGATAATGAAATATTGTGCAAAATTGTACAATGTAGAAAATAAATTTCAAAATATATGGGTAGTGGAATTGTAGTGTTTGTGATTTCGTGCACTTTGTGAGTGAAATTGGTTTATCTTTGCAACTAATGAATTTTAGTGCCTATAAGTTATGATTTACACTTGATACATCTCAAAGTTAATAAAAATATTCATATTTTGTAACATTAACTTATTAAGTTTTAGTTCTGTAATTTCCTCTCCTTGTATTCATTTACTTAATATTCAGTTTTTATGATGTATAAGGCTTTGTATTACTATATACAGCCATAACGATCTCCAGCATGTCTCAAATTAGAGCAAACAAGCTTATATAAATGAGATGCTATAAAACTGATAACCTTTTTAGATTATCACCTCATTTTATATAAAAAGAAGTCACAAGGGTGTGTGTGTGTGTGTGTGTGCAATTCTCTTCTCTCACAATATTGACATTATTTCCAGATGAAATTTGTAGAAGCAATCCTCAGTAACAACACCACTGATGATCATTGTCGTGAATTTGTTGCTCAGAAAGGGCTTACACCACTTATGGGTATGCTTGGTCTACCCAATCTACCGGTAGACTTCCCACAATCTCCATCTTGTCAAGCTGTGGCTGCAGTCTGCAAATCAATATTGGTTTGTCTTCTGAATCATTCTGCTAATTGATCGTCTTTATCGCAGATTGGAAATTGTAGAGTTATTATGATTCTGATAAATATATATATATATATATATATATATAATGGTTATTATTACTTCCTTCTTTGCAGACTTTATCACATGAGCCACAGGTACTGAAGCAAGGTCTTCTTCACCTGAATGATGTTTTGAGGGAACTTGAACCACTCCATTCCTTCCTGGAGCCACCAGGTGGTTCAGTGTTGTTGCATGAACTAGCCAATGCCCAGAATGTTGCTGATCCAATGCTTTTGGCACAAGCAACCCCATTGCTCCATTTATTAGCCTCAGCACATGCCTATGTGACCATGTTTACACATGTTTGTAAGGTTGGCCAGGTGTGTATAGGGTAATCTACATGGTGTGTTTTGTGTGTGTGTGTGTGTGTACAAGTAATTTGTATAATCAGGTAATACGTATATTACCTGAAATATTCAGGTAATACGTCTATTGCTGAGATTTAATACACATTACCTGATTATACAGATTAACTGTAACGTGTGTGTTTAATGCTGTCTAGTATTTATGTATGATCTATTAACTAGTATACTGTGAAATAAATCTTCTTTACAGGCTGATATACGTAGTATATCCATCAGTCACTGGGGTTCAGAGTTGGGTTTGCAGGTGTTAAGAGAGCTTTCCAGACTGTATACATCTCTTGTCTGGGAGAGCACTATACTGCTGGCTTTTTGTAGTGAAGATGTATGGCCTCCAGATTGTCAGTTTGGCAAAGCTGACCTTGAGAAGTTGACAAAAGATGTGAAAGAGAAAGAGGTAGATGAAAATTCATCAAATTGTGATACTGAAAGTACAACTCTGAATATTGATGGGGAGTTACAGAGAAGTACTGGTGACATGGGTAGCAATGGAGTAAGTGCAGCCATGGAAACACTGACAACATCAGAGAGTGCAGCTAGTCCAATGGAGGTTGAAGAGAGTTTGACTTTAAGTCAGACAGCCACATCGGACACCAATGGTTCACAGAAAAAGAGCAAACTATCTTCAGCATTTCAAACACAGATAAAACAAATAAAGCCTCTGTTGTCAGTCACATCAAGGTTAGGACGTGCTCTGGCAGAACTGTTCGGACTGCTTGTTAAATTGAGTGTTGGTTCACCAGTGAGACAGAGACGTTTCCAGCAAGTTGCACCAACACCACCCACTCCATCTCCTGCAGCAAAGGCTGTGGCCAGTACACTTGGTGATCTGCTAGCTCAGGGATTTAGTTGGACACCACCAAATTATACACCAGTGCCTAAACTACGGTCAGTATATAAAGATATTTTGAAGAATGAATAGGAGGTGATGATTTGGCATCTTTTCTTTGTTACATCTGTGGCAAATAACAATGATATTAATGAGAAAATTCTGTTTTGTTTTTATGTTATTAGGTTGACATTCTACATTTGTTCCGTGGGCTTCACTGCTCCCATGTTATTTGATGACAAGCGGTACCCTTATCATTTAATGCTTCAGAAATTTGTTTCTTGTAGTGGCCAGGAAAATATGTTCAGGTAAATTTGGGGATTTAGTCGCCCTCAAAACATTTCTTCCGATTAATTAGGCACAGTGATGGGTTAACTTCAAGCATATGTCTGAATTATTTGTTGAGATTATTGTCTGAGTGTCTAATCTACTATAACACCAAAGATAAATTTCTTGCTGTGGATGTCCAGTGATATGTAAAAATATGATATTGTAATGTTTCAGGGCATTTGATTGGGCTTTGTCATGTGATGGCAAAATGGATCTAGCTGATGGTTTGGAGAATCCTGAGCTGCCAGGTACATGTTACTTACTCCTTTGTGGCAAGTCCATACAACTGTTCTATAATGGGATTTACAAATATTTGTCATGAAATATTTTTTGATTCTTTTATCCTGTTATATTAATTGTTTCTTCCCTAAATGATTTTGGATTTCTTGTTAATATCCAGTATGCTGTCCTTTTCAATTGTTGATCTTCTTCGGTGCTTCTTGGTTAATACACCATGTATAAAATATGTCAGTATTGTTAATAGTAAAAAACCTTGTTCTGGCATAACTTAAAAGTGACCACGATAACTTTTCCATCCTGGATACTATGTTCCGAGTTTGACCACTCTGAGACAGAATTATGTGACTCCTTGCAGCAGCCATAAATATATTTCCTTGTCTAAAATACAGTTACTTTCGCAATCAGTATTAAAGCAAAAATGCTCATTCAAGAAGTAAATCACTTCACAAATCCTTAAGCCTGAATGTTTATGACTAACATACAGGTTGGAAGATAATGATCAGATCAGAAGGTCAAATAAATAGATATTACATTGGTTCCTAAAATCACATATTCCTGGTTAATTAACTACATGATGCTGTTTGAGATAATTGTAAAGCCTAGAATTTTTTTATTTTCCTGAATGTTTAGTTTGGATTTGTATCTAATCGTATAGAGTCATTATGTTTCACATTACAGATGGATCGGGTGAATTTCTTGATTCTTGGCTTATGCTTGTTGAGAAGATGGTCAATGTTAAAAATGTCTTAGAGTCGACACACACTTTGCCAACAAAACCAGCTTCATCGGGTTTGATTCTATTTGATCCATTAAAATACCTGATTTCTACACATAAGGTGAGTGGATATATTATTAAAAAAAAGAATATATTACTTTTTATCAGTCAGTTGTAGATGATTGGCAACAGATATCTAGTTACTGGGTTCAAACCCATGGCTAGGGTGTGTCAGAAGGTTTTTTTATCATTGAGTTCACCTTATTACTTTTGGTGATCACTTGGCCATTTAGCCTACAACTTGCTCAAACATGCCTGTATAACAGCAACATTTAAACATTTTATCAGTTAACTGTCATACATACATACATACATTGGATATTAACTCTTCCATATTCTACACACATTTCTGTGTAATATCTGTGAATGAGCTGGAGAGATGCAGTGACCTTTTGTTTGACCCCTCCAGCTAAATCATTTATTTAATTTCCAGGTAGAGTTAATAATTTTTAACCTAGTCCAAAACATTATCTTGTGTTAATTTGTATTGTACAAATACAAGAACAAACATTGATTGTTGAATCAGTTAAGAGACAAGGACTGGAATGAAGAAAATTTGTTGATGATGTTATGATTGAATCCTTACCAAATCTGACTGGTCTTATTGTTTCTATATACTGTTGGTTCTTGTAGTGGTTGTTAACCATTACCTAAACATGTTTGTATGTCTGTACTCTGTATATCTTAACAGTGTCAAATACTCTAATGATTTTATATGATCACAGTATTAAAATAGAATAAACAAGTAAAATTTTTGTAAATTACTAATGAACATAGTCTGGATATATATTGGTAAAGGTATTGCCTTGCCTGAGATAATATTTAGTATAATTGAACAAGGTAGAGGTTAATCTTTTGACTTGGGTATAGAGAAGTTAAGACTGGAATGAAGAAAACTGGTTGATGATGTCGTGATTGAACACTTACCAAATCTGACTGGTCTTACTATTTATCTAAATTAGTGTATGATATCTAGTTATGATTTACCAAACTATTCAAAAGTTTCACTCACTAAAGGTATTATTGATGAAAGCCAATCACCTAAGCTGATGTAGTAAAACAGGAAGTTATTTACTGTTGTAAATACTGTTTAGAACTGTAAAGTTCTATTAAACTTCATATCACTGCTACCAAGTAAAAGTGTTGTTTAGATGGTCTTGTGTGGATTTTAATCTGATTCAATGAAATGTGAACTTAAAGTAACAGTCCACCTTCATTTCAGATTTTTCAGGACTAATATAGCTATCTTCACAAATATCATAATTGACATGAAAATGATGCAGTTCAAAGTGCTGATTAATCACTTTTTAATGGCCTGTGGTCGCCACCATTTTGAAGCTAGACATAGACCAGATGCTCCTAAATGCTGATGTCACTAGAACCCAGCAGTTTGATCTGAAATCTTTAGAGCCCATTCAAAAAGCATATAAACAATTGTTAGTCAGGAATAATTCCAGAACAAAATGCAATTATCTTATTAAAATTATGCCGCGAATGACACACAACCATATCAGTTTGAGCTCGAAGAATCATTACAAGATGAAGATGATTCCAATTGTTTCAAAATAATCACTGAAGAAAGTTAGAGGAGAACTGGGAACACTAACTGGTGTCTTTGTGTACTCCTGGCTCAGGTGATGTGAGAGCATTTGACTTTTCTCCTTCCCACCTTCAAATCTGGCATCTAGTGTAGCCGTAATTTGGATTATTTCTCTATATCTATGATATCTGGTATATTTCGTGATTATTATTGTGGAATTTTTGGTTACTTGTTACATATTTAAAACATATTCTAAGCATCACATATTTAAGAAATATTATCTGAGGGCGAACTGTCCCTTTAATAATCAAACTTCTAATATGTGTCATTTTGTTCATAAGTAACTATTAACGATTCCTATTTCGGTTTTACTATTTACTATTAAGAAAAATGTTGAAATATTACAAAAGGCTCAATAAAAGACAACATAATATCAACGTGGACAATAATATTGCTCTCTGCTGAATGTCTCCACTATAACACAGATGTTGGTGTCCACAAGCTGTTATAGGTGGGCCGTGTTATATAGGTGGACCATGAATTGAGACAATCAGCTGTGATCATTAAATTGGGACTCCATTACATACAATAACTAGGAACATTTGTGAAATAAGCAGTTGTTTCATCATTTGTTGACTTAAACATAAATCTTATCCCATTATTTGTGTGGAAAATAAAATCTTTCTGCCAAATTGTGCAAAAATTAACAGCAACATTTAATTGGTGATATTCATATGCCAGAAATAATGCATGTTTTTCAGATGAGGGTAGCAAATATATCGAACAATAAATGAACATTCATTGATACATTTGCACAAATAAATGTCTGAAAATGTAGTGGTTTGTGTATCTGCTTTTGTTATGAGATCATCATATGAAGTTTCGGGGAGCTTAATTTGTGAGAGGAGTCATACAATAGATGAGGGTCGTAGCTAGACTTTATCGTCGATCTCGAGACTCTGGGCCCATGGTCTGACCATATGATAACCAATTTAGTGTTATACCAGTCTGTGGCATAGTGGAGCCACACTGTTTCTGGGTTTTCCTTAACAGCTGAGATATCAAAACAGAATTGTTATATTTCTTTCAAATGGACACATAACAAATTAGCACTTTGTTGGACAAAACTAGTGCAACATCAAGGATATACTAACAGTGGTTTAAGGGGATGAAATGTCTAATATTGTCTAGAAATGTTTACCAAATTCCTGAGTAAACAAGTAAATTTGGTGAATTATTTCTGATTTATTATTCATAACATTAATCCTTGTAAAAATGTGCATAATATTACTAATAATGTGTTATGTAATAATCTTGGTTCAGATTATGAGGTAATGATTTAGTAAGCTATCTATAATAAAGAATGATATTATTACCAATATACCTCTGTATGGAAGATGGCTGAGATAGTAGGTCTTTTTGACAGATGGCATTTAATGCTGTTATGCATCTATGGGGAAAGAAACCACTGAAAGTATATGGAGGTCACATGTCAGAATCCATCCTTGCTATTCTGTGTCACATCATGAAAGGAGAATCTGTGATAAGGGTATGTCGCAGTTTGAACCAGTTTTAGTCTTATCGTTATTGACTTTTTGTTTGAAAATGAGAATTTGGTTCTTTTTAATAAACTGGAAAGGTATGATGTAGTGTCATGAGTTAGTTATGATTACAGGAGAAACTTGAAAAAGAAAAGAAAGAAAAATCTAAAGAAACCAGTGAGAGTAGTAGTGCCAACTTAACAGTAACACCAGCTCCTGTAGCTAGAGAGCAGCCACAGGTTAACTCTGATCATCTACAACAGGTAGGTTTGTAGAAATTGTGAGATGTGTGTGTGATTATTGAAATGTAGTAATTCTGATGAGTCACTCATTTGGAATAAGGAGTATTTAAAAAAATTGACATCTAGATGTTTGTGTGATTATCTGCAGCTGATGGACATGGGTTTTACTAGAGAGCATTGTATTGAAGCCCTACTTAGTACAAACTCATTGGAACAAGCTACGGAATACATACTCTCTCATCCACCATCAGTCATTACTCCAGCTGTTCAGGTAATTAACATATGTGTTGATTATTTTTTTAGTAGAATAAGATGTGTTGAATTGAGTGATAGTGATGATGAATTATTGAATATTTGTTTTTAGCCTCCACTTGACATGGAGCTTGAGCTGTCTGAAGATGATCAGATGATGAGAGCAATAGCTATGTCACTGGGAGATAACATCATTGTATCAACAGATCAGGTACATTTACATCATATAAGTACAGAAATATTTACATCAGTAGTAGTCAGATTTATTTTTTACATCTTACCATTTGATGAGTTCTTCTGCTGACTTGATATAGCATCAATATATTTATTATGTAACAGAAGTCAAAAGATGAAAAGAATGAAGGTGAGGCTGACAGTTCAGTACAGAATGACATTGAGCCACTCCATAAGGACACACTGGATAACTTTACAGAGATAATGATGCCAGGTAATAAAGAGAAATAGGATTTGTCATTATTAAAATGTTCTTAGGTTTATTATATATCTTCAGACATATTTTATATACAACTTCTTAGGGTTTTTTGTTTTGTTTTGTGGAATGTATTATTGCCAGGGCAGTGGTTTATTAACTGAGTGATATTTACTTTGTAAAAAATTATTACTTATATATTTAGGTTGTATGCAATGGTTGGATGCTTTGCCAGGGACAGTTTATAGAATATGTGATCTCATAGTGGTAGTAGCAAACAGGAATGGGGATGTGTGGCGAGAGGAGGTCCTTACTGAAATAATTGCAGAGGTAAGATATCTTGCAAGTAAATTGTGCTGTTTAAATGTGATTGTCAGTAGTATTTATTGGTGAGATGATAGCAATTTCTGTTTGATTCCAGATTGCTGAATTATCTTTACATCTGATTGAGGCTGCCTCACCTATGACAGTAGCAGACAAGAGGACACTGTCAGAGTGGGCTTCACAGTTGTCTAGTGTGGAACAGGCATCAAAACTAGCTGTCAGATTACACTTGTTAAGCTTGTTATTTGAGGTATTTGAAGTGTTTAGTCAGTGTGTGGGTGTTACTTATTAGTCAGTGATATGTAGAAGGTATAATTTTACAGGACGCAGTTGTAGATTAGCTGAATTTCTGACCTTTTTATATTACTTTGTTGTCACCTGATAACTCAGGAGCTGAAGATGTCTTGCGCAGAAACCATAGAAAATTCTGGTATCTTGGATCTGTTAGTGAGACTCTTGGATGCTGGACAGCAGTGTTTAACAGCAGCCAAACAAGCTGCCACTCCAAAGTAAGTATTATATCCTTATTCATTGATGATGTAATGATATGTGACCACCCATCTTAACAATATGATTCAGAAGTCAGTCATTTTCAAAATTTAGAATAGTATCACTGGAAAGAGCAGAATATCGGCTTTCATAGGGTATATAAAACATGTAGATACCTCAAGCTGAAGTTGGTAAATAAAGTCATTCTTAATACGAATACAGTATCTTTATTAGAAGATAGATCAAGTTGTCAGTCAGGTAACAAGTTTTCATTCTCGTCCAACAAAAAGTACTCCGCAATCGAACTGTCTAGTTGTGCCCAATCCATTTAATCTGAATTCATTAGTTTGGTCATGTTAAACCCTATTTTTCGCTTCATCTTGCCCACTAACTAGGTCAGCAGTGACCCATAGTAAGTACATGGTGCACATGCTTTCATTCAAAAAAACTGTAAATGAGAAGGGCTTCTGAGCCTGTTGCTACCATGTGACCCCAATTTGTTTACACAGATAGGTCACTGGGTGGGTCTGTTCCAAATGTACTGGAGGCCAGAGAACGCATATATTAATTAGCACAAATATGACCATATATGAATTGAAGACATCTTATCTTGCGTGATAATATCTGATTTGTTAGGGATATATTTTCAAAATTAGTAAAATAGAACGCGTGCAATGGGCTTGTTGCCAGTTAGGTAGTTTTTCTAAATGTATACTAGGTGCAGCACCATTTAAGCCATATCTGGTGAGGTTGGCCAATGAAAGACTTCGAAAGCAACATACAAATCCTACAATTTAGATCTAGTATGGAATTTATAGGCAGATATCAACAAGTTTTGATAATGGGGAGTAACTGGCAGATTATTACAAGGCGTTTTCAGTGTTGTTGATCCATCAGCCTGTCAAACCACATACCACTTGGGACTGTCAGAGGCAGTTTAGCAAGGAGTCATACAAAAATATGTATTCAGACATAATTTCCATTTGTACTGGTATGTTTTTCCTGTTGGTCAATATTGAGCAGCGAAGATGACAAATATGATCCCACATACATGTAGTTGTCTGTCAATGTGATTGATCAAGATTCGTTGCAGCAAATGATGGTCTGTCCGAGTCACTTATCTTATCTTGTTTACATGCTTTTCTAACTTGCCTTTTCAATGTTTTAAGATTTTTCACGATAAAATTGTTGAGTTTACTGGTACAATGTAATATGTGGAGCATCAGTGATTGACCTCCCCAGAAGTCAGGAGAGTGCCTCCAGTGAATGTTTTTTCCGGATCTGGCAACTGAGCCATTAGTTGCTTTTTCGGTTTAAAAAAAAATTGAGCAGAACGTTTAGGACAGCTCTACAAAACTCTCTTTAAAATATACAAGTGTGTTGAAGTGATCCGCATTGTAGATATATTTAAATTTGTCACTAGTTGAACTGTAGTGGTGAATACAAATGTGTAAAGCTCACTGTAGAGTTTGTTTTATATTCACACCAAAACAAGCCCCTGATTGTTTGTTTTTGATGAAAGGAGTTTTAATTTAGTTGAGCTCAAACAGCCCAAAGTTTTATACACATTAGAGATTACTACATATTTTAGACTTGTAGAGACTTTGATTCCAGGATAATCTGTTTTGGATAATTAGTTACTTGTGAGGTTTTAAATATTGGAAACTGAACTAAATAAATTGTGCACTTCTGTGGAATGCATCTTTTTTTATAACCTCACCAGCTTTGAAAAACTCAACCCAAGAATACTAGAATAAAGAATTTCAAATACAGGTAGTTGTAGACTTACGACCTACATAATGACTTATGACTGTTTGACTTTATGACCATTGGTATGACTTAGAGATGATTATAATATCATTACACAGTAAAATATATGTAAGGTAATTATAACATAAATCGTAAGTCAATATATTTATATGCAGGAGATAAATTCTGGTGCCAACGGTCGCAGGTTCGAACCCCGTAAGAGGTCGAAACTTTTCCAGGGATTAATTTCTCGGCTCACTACATCATGGGTGGCTGACCACGTTAAATGGCGCTGCCGTCTCCACTGAATTATTTAAAATAAAGGGGGACGTATAAAATCCCCTGAGGACGTAAAACACTCTGGCAGTGACTACCCTCAGGGTATTTTGGCTCCATCTTTCCGTACTGCTCCCCTGTGAGTGGTGGGGAAGGAGATTTCTCAACCACTCCAACATAGAGGCTGTGCTGATTAAGCGACAGCCTGGGGATTCTCCCCGAACAACAAAAAACCAAAACCACAGCTCTCATCTTACATAACTGACATATTCTAGAAACTATTACATTTGTTTTTAACAGCATTGTATCAAAAACTGCTTGTTTAATAAAATAATAAATATACTTTTTTTAAGATTAATGTTTTGAAAAGCTTTATTTAAAGCATAAATAACAGCTTTTAAAATAAATTCTGATTGGGCCATTCACTGTACCTTATTCCTGAAATATAATCAATATGAATTAAAATTCCTACAAATTTTATAATGATCAGCATACATAAATTGCGTTTATGGAGTGTTAAATTTATTCATGAAGGTAATGTTGTATGAATTTCTTGTTTTGTTACCTAGTTATTATTTAGTAATCTAAAAGATTATATTTCTTTCTAGGTGGATTGCACCTGTATTACTACTACTGGATCAGTATGAAAGAGTTTCTATATCCTCAAAACGCAGAGCTGACTTGAAAAAATTAGTGGTTAGTCTTATGTCATAATTATTTATAATGTTTAGTTATTAAACACAGCTAAATGATGTATTTAAATATATTACTGATTTATGTTGTACAGGGCAAGGTGCATATATGGAAGTGGTTTGATGACAGAACAGGAAAATGGAGTACATATGCATCAAGTAACAACAAAACCATTGATGATGCCTATTGGAATGGAGACACATCAGTCAGGTAGTTACTTGTTTTAGGTTAATCTGTAATGTTAGAACAACATTTTTGGGGGTTTAGTGTTGTTCTTTTATATGAAGTGGCTAGAATGATCTGATATTAAATCATCTTATTGTGCTGATATGTTGTTAAACCCTACTCACTCTGTAATAGGGCAGAACAAAACATGAATGCGAAGGTATTTTTTGTTTCACAGATTCACTGCAGGACGTAGAAGATACACTGTACACTTCAACACCATGGTCCAGGTAATCAGTCTGAAAATTTTACTTGTGTAAAAATTAGTTTTCAGTTTAGTATGATTTGATATCTGGCAGCAGTAGCCATTGATTAGCATATTTGATTTCATTCTTCAGATAAATGAAGAAACAGGAAATCGTCGGCCAATCATGTTGTCACTGCCAGCAAAGGAAGAAGCCAGAGATCCAGTGGAAGATCATTTGAAGATTAGTGACAAAGGAGTTGAAATGCTTGGTCTAGAATCTCTCTTGGAAACTGATGAAGCAAAAACATCCAAAGATACAGGAAAAGGTATATGATTATGTGTACCACAGATAATCAGTTATTTTCGTCAGTGTTTTTTTCTTCTTCCAGTAATTCATTTGGCTCGTATCATCCCTGTAAATATGATTTATCTTTCATTCAATATCAACAGATATTGTTAATTTATTATGAGGCATATAACTGACATATTTAATTCTAGTTAATGTCAAATGTTATACACAAGAAAAGTTATTTTTCTATATATGATGCTGGGTTTGCTTTAAGTGTACTAAATTGTTACTTTGTTGTAGCTCCTGTAGTTCATTCTATGGATACTGAAGATGAAAAGTCAGATGAAATTGAAGATAAACGGGTACTGAGGGGTCTGATGCCTGATCAGACAGCTGCTATTGTCAGGTTAGTATTGAGGTGGAAGGTGGCGATGTTTTGTTAATGTTGGGAGGTTGGTAATAAAATGGTCAACTAGAGTTGGGGTTTTTTCCGGTCAGAACCTCTTATTCTGGACTGATCTTTTTATATGTTTATTATCTGGCTGTGACATTAATTGAAAAACTAGTTGTGTGAGATTGATTCTGCTGGATTGTAATGGCTTAGTGCAGCCTATTATGAAGGGTTCATTTTTATTACTGGATTGTATGAGGCCATAAAGTGGGAGGTCAAAGGGCTAAAGATTTAATATATTTGGAACAGTGAGGCTATACTGAGGTTATAAATTAAAAAAACTATAGCTCCTAACATAATTTCTACTCATTTCACAAATGCTTATGATATTGTAATAAAAGTTCATTTGACTTGTATTAGATACATGTTACTATTTGATGATGCTGCAGCTTGAGAAAGCCATCATACTTGTTAAAGTGTGTGTATGGTTGGTTGAATGCTGCCAGATTAATGTCCTTTGTTTATCCTGTGGGAGCTTATTTCAGACGATGTCTCCTCCATAAGCTTCCCTTGGGAAACACTGATACATTATAAACAAGGGAACTATCCTTTGAACTGTTCCATTGATTGTTTGTTTGAGACTTTTGATAGTATAAATTGTAGGGAATATTTCTGCTTTAATGAACTAAATTAGTTTATATTGTTCTTTCACGAAACACAGACTTGTATTTAGACATCAGCTTTTGAACTGATGTGGCATGTGACCCATTGAACATGTTATTCAAATCTAGTCTGGTATATTTCAACTAGTCATGTCCCAAAACAGCTGGTTGTTCACTTAATCAGCAACTGCCAGAGGTAATATAAAGTTTTGATTATAATACGAAACATTCACATTAGCTTGACCAATAAGGGCAGGGCAAATTCCACAGTAGGTTTTTAAAGGATAACTTTCTGTGGATTTCATGGCAACTGAACAGGAGAGATTATTATAGAATATGTCCTTAGGTATTATCATCAACTTACATCACTAACAGTGTATCATTTATGGAAATTGTCAAACCACAGGTGTGTGTGAATAGTAAAAAGTTCTACCTGATTTGACTCAGCTTGGTCAACATCAACGTATTTTGTTGAATATTTGGCCTTTTATTCATTTGGAAACAGACAGATTTAATGTGTCCCATTTTATGACAATGGTTACAACAAGTTTCAGGGTCATATGATCCGCCACACATGAAACAATCACAAAATGTTTGTGAAGATGACTGCAACTGTTGCCTCCCAAACCTGGGATGTCCTCGAGTACTATTACCACCATGACCAAAACCATGGCTAGATGCACCACTTTGATGGCCGCATCTAAACTCACTTCTGCTGGTTCCCCGTACAGACTTGTATGTGACCTTATGCACACCAACAGGACACTTAAACTCTTTTGTGTGAACTTCTGCTTGTTCCATGCTAACCACAATTTCAATAGCAGTCTTGAATGTTAGGTCCACCATAGTTAACTTTTTCTTGAATGATGGCATATTGAAACCAAATGCTAAACAATCCCTCAAAGCCTGTGGTAGAAAATTTCTGAATTCACAATAAGTCGCTAATTCCTGCAATTCTGCACTATATGCAATAATGGTTTCTACTTCACGCTGTAGATGTGTATAAAATTGTGTGGAATTAACAAGTTTTTCAATAGACCGTATGTAACAGGACCAACCAAAACTCAAGAAAACCAGTGCCTTTTTTATCATCTGCCACACTATTAGCCCTAAAATAGTGTTGCAATCTTTCACTGTAACTAGTGAAATCTTAGAATTGTCAAATTCCGCAATCTCGCCAATGAATAACATAGTAAGAATGGTTGAGCGAGCGGTGCCCAAGTGCGACACAACACCAGACAGTAAAAATACAAAAATACACAGACTCACTGTCCTAACATAGTGTTCCTTTGGAATGAAACCTTCATCCCATCCTCATCGCCAAATTGTAATAAATTTGCCACATGGCACTACCTATGTGTTAATGATGTCACACAATTTCACAGGCACAACAATCTGACTTTTTAACTTACTAACATACGTTGTCAACTACATCCGCTTTATTTTCAAGAATAAACAACTATTACATAGCATATTACAATAACAAAATGAAAACTTAGGGTGAAGATCCATGTTACTATTTGATGATGCTGCAGCTTGAGAAAGCCATCATACTTGTTAAAGTTTGTGTATGGTTGGTTGAATGCTGCCAGATTAATGTCCTTTGTTTATCCTGTGGGAGCTTATTTCAGACGATGTCTCCTCCATAAGCTTCCCTTGGGAAACACTGATACATTATAAACAAGGGAACTATCACCCATCATTTGAACTGTTCCATTGATTGTTTGTTTGAGACTTTTGATAGTATAAATTGTAGGGAATATTTCTCCTTTAATGAACTAAATTAGTTTATATTGTTCCTAAACTGTTACGTTCTTAAATGTTTTTCCAGTAATAAGTATATGGAGGTCACAGCTGCAATTTTATTAATAATACATGGGTGATGGGGTCTGAGCAATAAAAAAATTATGGAAGGTGGGTCAAGCAATGATGGTGCATTTAGTTAGAGCATAGGACTTGTAGCTGGACGGTTGCTGGTTCCAGACTCCATGAGCTGCAATGCTGCCATGTGGCGACCGGCTCACTGATCCATAAAATTGAGAACCTGACAGGACTTGATGGCTATGTATTTGAGTAACGCTTTGTGCCTTTAATGACAGTATACATTGTATGCTTCCTTGGGAGTTGAGATGTGTGCTGGGTGAAAACAGGTCTGAGTCAGGGATAATAATACTGTACAGCAGCTCAGAACAGGGTTACCCGATTCTGGCGCTATATAAACATGCATTATTATATATTATTATAGACTAGAAAAATAATAATAATTGTTGGTCAATTTCGTGCTATCTGTGTATTATTATATACCATATTTATATAGCACTCTTTTCATAAACTATATCATGTTCAAAAGTGTATGGTGGTGGTTTTCCAGCTTTTTTCTTCCTCTTTTGTTCTCATCCCTGAGTGTATTAATCTGAAATAATAAGTATTATAACTAACTTTATGTACAGCATACAAAATGAGCTTAGTTGATAAAACGGGAGTATTTCATTAAGAAGTTACTATGCTTAAAAAAAAATTCTGCTTTGGACAGTGTCAAAAATAAATGATATAGTGATCCAGATTTTATGTTATCATTTACCTTGTATTGAACATAAGATAACAATATTTGTGGGGTTTTCTTCAGATCAGCAATAGGTCTGATCAGCTTACCCGTTGATCCTGATGCTCTGCATGCTGTTCTCCGTGTGACATTGCGTTTGACTAGAGAACACCAAGCTGCTGTGATGTTTGCTGAATCTGGTGGTTGTAAGCTGTTGCTGAATCTGACACAAGCCTCGTTTTTCCAGGGAGCAGTGTCTCTTGTGACATTAATATTGAGACATGTGCTGGAAGATGATGCATCTTTAAGAAATACTTTGGAAAAGGTGTGTAGCACTTCTATGATTTCTCATGATTTCTTGCAGTCAGTCTAAAGCAAAGGTTGTCTTGATTTGTTTGGTTGGTTCTTTTCACCTTGATGTTATTGCTCTTTTGCTGTAGGTAATCAGGTCAGCTGCAACTGGTACTGGCTCTACTATGAGTGGAGTTGCCCGTGGCAGTCTTGGTTCAAAGGAACTAAACTACATATTGAGAGTTCTTGGTCCAGCTGCCTGTAGAGCTCCTACTCTGTTTGCTGAAGTCGCCAAAAATACACTGAGAATTGTGCTGCCACCGCCAGCTAAAAGAGGTCTGTCTTCAATTAGTTAAAAATCTCTATTACTCCAGAAATAGTCTTAGAAATATTGTTCACAGAAATATTTTATCGTGTCATTTTCTTTCTTAGATGAGGATGAAGCAAGACTTACTCATCCAAACAGTCCACAATTAGTGTCCTGTATACCAATTAAACAGTCATCAGTACCAGAGGTTTCTGGTGTTATGAAGGATGTCATCTCTCAGTTACTTAATGTTCTGGCATCCAAATATAATTATAAAGAAAATGAAGGTGAAGTTACCAATTGTCACATTAATTTTGTTACTTCTGTTATAATGTAACTGTGTGTAGATTAATCAATGTTACCATTTGATGTGTTTGTTGAAGTTGGTCCAATAACATCAGGTGAACTGAGAATGGATAATCAGAGCTTACCAGAGGCCATTCAAGAAGTTGTTAACACTGTGATGAGAGAAATTAGCGAACAACACTTGACAAGGACTGATAGTGCACCAGACTTCCAACGACAGGAACAAGGAGAGAATCAGGTTAGGACAGTGTGTGTGTATGTGTGACATTATTCGCACATAAAGGTACAAGTGTATACCGTGAGGTTGGAGATAGAGCCTGTTCAGCTGGAACATAAAAAATTATTCACGATAAAATTTCTTTTGGATTAGTAGTTTCCCACATATTTATAGTCCTTTGTAATCAGTATGAATCCATTAAGAAATCTATGGAGGGGAGGTTTAAACAACATTTTATTTTGATATATCTGCCAGTTTGACAGTTGAGATATGACAACATAACACAAATCCAGGTATTTTTCAAATGAATCCTTTCATTGGGTGTTTACCTAGAACTGTTCCGTCCCTTATTATTTTCCATCTTTTTTCTTTCCCCGCTATTCTCACCCCTGTTTTTGGTGTGTGTGTTTCTTTGTACTGTATAATTAGTTATTTTCCAGACTGCTACTGATGACATCCCACAGAATCCAGCTGTTCCAGCTGTTGACAGTCCCGTAGAAAACCAGTCAGAGAAGAAAACAGAAATAAAAGAGAAAGAGGTAAAGGACACTAAGGATAAAGAAGAAGACACAAAGAAGAAGTGGCCATTGATGTCTAAATCAGCTATAATGAGATTATTGGCTGAGATGATACGATCTTATACTGGTTGTGTCTCCCTGATTACACGACATCATTTCCAAGCTGGCATCAGTGAACTAATTACTGAAGTAAGTTAGAAAGAAAAACAACAGTGATAAGTGTAAATACTGCTCAGGTAGTTGGATCCTCTTTTTTTTATTATAAAGTAATTGTTAAAGTATCTGTGATCATACAAGTTTAAATACTAATAATTTAAATTAAAAGCAAAAGATAGTTAGCTGAATGTTTTGAATATGTAGGTAGTATTTCATTATTAATGATAAGTATGTTAATTATCTTTTTGTTCAATCCAAGTATTATGTTGTTACAGGATTGTAGCGTACTAGCCTTCATTTTGGATCATCTGTTACCTCAGTGTCAGACAGCTGGTGACAAAGATTGCCCTGCCCTGTCCCGTGTCCTGATTGCTAGTATAGCTGCATCAAATCTTAGTCCTGAAGCTCAGGCTGTTCTTATTATGGAGATTAAAAATGCCTTACAGCGTGCCCTAGCAATGCCAGAAAGTACTGAGAAACATGCCTCCATACAAGCTTTGACGAGCATCATTAGCACGGTGATTGAATCGTGTCCTGTTACTGGACAGGTACAGAATCAGGTATTCCGTGGACAACAACAGACAGGCTCAATGAATAATGTTGTGAGGATTCTGCTAAAGAAGGGTCTGGTCACTGATCTGGCAAGGATTACTTACAGTCTGGACCTCTCTAGTCCACACATGGCTACCACAGTTAATGCTGCACTGAAGCCATTGGAAACTCTGTCAAGGATTGTCAATCAGCCACAAGCTGTGAACACAAAGCCAGGGGGCAAGAGACCTGTCACCACCAATCTGACAGTGTCTGGTACACGGGTTATCAGTATGGGTAGCAGTCAGCGCACGGAGTCATCAATGGCAGAGAATGTGGCTGCAGAGAATAGGGCCAATGAAGGTTTGCTTGTTAAGAGATTAATTCCATAGTAATGTTACACTGAAGAGTAATTTGCACTCTGTGAATTCTGAGGCTTTTCCAGTGTTTAGTAGATTTTTTTGTTATGTGTATTTTCAGAGAGTTCTGAGCAATCTGGTACACAATCGGCAGCACCTACAGGCCCTTGTGATACACCAGGTGATGTTACCATAGAGGATGTGTCTGATACAGTGATACATAGTGAAGGTTTGGAGGAAACACAGGCTGCTAGTGTATTGGAGCCAGAGATAGATGCTAGTACACACCAGGTATGTCACTTTATTGTATGAAATATTAATGATCTTGGTAAACAGTTTTGTAATTGGCAAATACTGATATAAATTAAAATTTAGGTGAATATCTACTTAAATCAGGCTTGGGGCCAAGTACATGTAGCATAATTTTTACTCCATTATAAAATTGGAAAATATGGTTATCTTAGTGTCATTTGGGGATTAAAATAATAGCTTTATTATGTATGAACATAAGATCCAGCTAGTAAGTGAATAAAAAGAGAATAAAGATTGGAAAACTTCACTGGTAAATCTTGGATCATTTTGTAAACAAATATTATCAAAACTGAGGTTACAATATCCATAAATTTGGTGTAGATAAGGCACATTGTTACATTTATTTTAGTTATATGTATAACTTCAGTGTTAATAAAATAAGTTAATAAACTGTACATCTAATCGAGTTATAAGTGTATAAATCATTGACATTAGACTTGTTCTCAGTGTCCAGGAATCCTCAATCAGTAGTAAAGTAATATTCACCATTTAGGTGTGGGTTTAACTCAGATGGGGAACTCTTACTATTTGTATAACTTAATCTCAATAAATAGTTATTATTGCATACTACTTACTCAGACTGGAATAAATAAGCTTAACATTAATAACAATACTCCAAACTATTGGAAATCTTATTGAAATATTGGAATTTTACTATTCCAGATCTCACCACAGAAAGTGTACCCGAGTTTATTTTTATCTTTGTTTCCAATTATATCATAGTAGTGCCTTACCTATTGAATAAAAAAAATAGACACTTCCCATTCTTTAGAATTGCTCCAAAAAGTTTTTACAAAAGACACGAGGCTAGTTTAGAAATACAAAAACTTAAATTACCTTTAAAAACTGTTGTACTATTGTTGCCTATGTAATCAATTAGTGTCTGTGTGTAGTATATAGTTAACAGTTAGTGATGCATTTTGTGGGTTGTCCTCTTGGAAATAGCTTGTAAAAAGTTGTTAAAGAGTTAATTAAAAATGATAATTTTCATTTAAATAGAAATCATAACCACTTGTTAATGATCATTTGTAGCTATTTGGTAACTTAATAGTTTTAGACTAGAATGATGTATTAGTATAATTATTAAGGTAATGTGTAAATTCTAGCATTGTGGTGGTGATTACATTTAATTGCTGTCATTATAGGGAGACTCTCTAGATGATGTAATCCATGAACTTCTTGGTGGAGAGGAAACACATGATCCAGAGACTGAAGTGATTGGTGAAATTATAATGGAACAAGGTATGTGTAGCGGCTTGGTTTAGTTTTGTTTGTACAAATTGCTTATGATTCCTGAATAAATTAGTGTTTGTGGGATTTTTTTACCATTATAGACGCACACTGAGCCATATGTCTCCACTAATGTCAAGGCTAAACAACTCCATTTAACAATCTTTCTGAATAAATTAATGAATCAACATATATAAACACTGCCACACTGACATGTACTGTACCTTCCTAATGTTGTTTGTTATTAGTGGAGGAACATCATGAAGATGGTGATGCTGGTGTTGTGATAGATGTAGAGGTAGAGACTGAAGAGAACATGGATCTTCACGAGTCTAGAATGATATCACAGGACATCTCAGATGATACCACTGATGAAGAGGAACATGGCAATGGTTAGTCTTTTAATCTCTGCCTAATATGACAGATTATAAAGCTTATTGATTTCTTTACTTGGCACGTTTTTGGCATCATCCAGTTTTCAACATGCCACCATATTGTGGTATTAAGTGTTAGTTCCCAGATTTTTCTACATAATTTTTGGAGGGGATTTTTAAAATGAAAAGCTTATTTTTATTGGGGATTTGTTGTAAAGTATGCCACACTGCATGTCCTTTATAATGACTGTCGTACATTGTTCTCTAAAATATTGAAAACAAATTGGGGCTTGAAATGACTTCTTACGTACACGCCACCATCTTAACTACACATTGTTTATGTTTATTTGATGTATTTATTACAATCATCTATATAGAAGACACTTAGGTATAAATTCTGTATTTGTTTACATCAGAAAATGATCCAGATGATGATAATGCATCAGAAGGAGATGAGGACCATGAAGATGATGACACTGATGAGGATGATGAAGATGATGAGGATGATGAAGATGATGATGATGCAGCAGATGAGGAAGAGGATGATGAAGTACGTTTTTTAACCCAATATGGTTATGGCAGGTCTTATTTTAAAATAATAACCACTGGTGATACTTTGGTGATGATGACGGTCATACTGTGGTGATGATGACGGTCATACTGTGGTGATGATGACGGTCATACTGTGGTGATGATGATGGTCATACTCTGCTGATGATGACGGTCATACTGTGGTGATGATGACGGTCATACTCTGGTGATGATGACGGTCATACTGTGGTGATGATGACGGTCATACTGTGGTGATGATGACGGTCATACTGTGGTGATGATGACGGTCATACTGTGGTGATGATGACGGTCATACTCTGGTGATGATGACGGTCATACTGTGCTGATGATGACGGTCATACTGTGGTGATGATGACGGTCATACTGTGGTGATGATGACGGTCATACTCTGGTGATGATGACGGTCATACTGTGGTGATGATGACGGTCATACTGTGGTGATGATGACGGTCATACTGTGGTGATGATGACGGTCATACTGTGGTGATGATCTTCAAAAAAAACGTGTTGTTGTATTCATCTGGATTGAATGGTACACGATTGACAGAATTTATAATAATTATTATTTTGTTTAGGGTTCTGACTCTGAGATAGAAGGTGATGAAGATGACTTCCATGACATGGTTGATTATTTCAATCATGTAAATGATGATGAAAATGTTTTTGTACATTTGGAGGAGATGCTTCTGCCAGGTTAGTTTATATGTGTATTAGTATACATTATAAATAATGTTTACACAATATTCTAAAAAATATTTTTAAAAAAAGGTAAAGTTTAAAAGCTTAAAACCCAAAATCTTTTATGTTCACTTGTTTCCCAAAAAGACTCTGAATGACAATATTTTTAATATTGGTTGAAGCAGTTATACATTTGTTGTGTATGTTAACTGAGGTGAAACTTGTTTACCTGTTTAAATAACAAAAATATGACATTGTTATACTCATCCTTTTGGGATGTTTCATTTGTCATATCTCTAAGGAATCACCATAATTACTGTTCCTATTGTTATTTACTACATTTGTTCTATGTTTTGAGAATAAATGACATACAATCAGTGTGTTGGCCAATACAAGAGTAATATGTCTGTTTTGTAAAAACTGTATTGAAGTAAAAACTGGAATAATATATTTGGAAACGTTTTGATAATAACAAAAGTTGAGATTCTTTTTTCTCCGGAGCAAACCATGATACATGTTCTTCAAAAAAAATTGGATTGTTCTTTCAGGGCAAATCAGAACATACCAGCTGCCAATAGCAATACATGACAATGGAAATGATGTGGCAGGTAAGCAGTTATTGCTTTAAAACATAGTTTAGTAATGAACAAAAGAGATGAATCATTTTGAATTAGTATTACATTTATCGCTTCCATCTGCAATTAATCATTCTGTAGATTTCATTTTCAGATGTACAATTCACTGCATATTATCAGTATATAAACAGTAGTTTGCTTTAAAAAGATGTAGTTATATATTTTGTGGTTGGGTTTTAGGGCCTGCTGTACCACCACCGCCAAGCAATATCAGTGCTTCACATCCACTGCTTGTCCGACAAGCTGAACCACATGCTGTCACTGGTTCTATGGCTGCCCGAATACACCGTGCTGGACGACCTCAAAGGGGAACCTACAGATATAATCCAAACACGCAGACACTTCATGTACATTATACAGCTGCAGGGGCACGTCCACATAACCCACCAGCCATTCTACAAAGGTAGGTGATCTTACTTTTATAGTCAGTTTAATAAGTAATTTTTTTACTAACAATACTATAAATATATCCACATGTGAAAGTATGTATGTGACTATGTACTACAATGTCTCTGTAAAGTAATAATAATAATTATATTATTGTAAATCTCTACAGTATACACACAGCCCATTTAGCTTATCATCAATCATCATCATCTAGTAGGAGTCATTCAAAAGTATTATGTCATAAAACCCTTATGAAAAATATAATTACTGCATCACTCAAAACTAATATTTAAAATAGTATCTGGTTAAATAACCTGATGTTACATGATAAAGTTAAGAAATGAACAAAAGTCCACACAATATTAATAATTTGTAAGTTGAAAGCAAAATCTTAACATAATTTTAATTGTTGTGGCTGGTTATTCCTCTGATGTCCATCTTGTTGTCCTCAGAGTTATTCTCCAGCCTAAAATAATGGAATATTAAGACAGTTGTCCATTGTGTTTAACATTGTGACAAGTTATCTTATTCTACATGACACTCTGTATTTTATTTTTGGAAGTTGTTTATTATAAACTATTTCAATTAATATTCTCTGTTGTATTATTCTTGGTAATTGATACATTATACACCAACATTTTTGTTTTCTTTTATTGTTGATCTGGACATATGTGAAGGTTGTTTCATCTTTGACTTGGCCTCATTACCTTTAGAGGTTGCTCGGCCCATTTAGCTTACCATGTGTGCAAAAGTGGCCGTAAAACATCAATCATCATCTAATGTTGATATACATTTTAGGTTCTTGTTGTTAATGTAAATAGTTATATAAATGAAGGAACCCAAAAATTGAAATTCCTACTAAAAAGATGGTACTCACTTTTCATATATGTAAACAAACTTTGTTTCCATTCCAGATTGTTAGGTTCAGGTATTGGGACTGACATTCTCCAGTTAACTAATGGCTTACACAATAGAAATCCTGGACGAATTAGTCTCATCTCTGGTGATGAGGTGAATTTCTTTGGTGGTCGTGATGATGATGAATTTGATGAGTTATTCCAGGATCCGCTGTTTGATAATGATGGGGCGAGTACAGGTATTTTGTCCAGTATACCACCAGCCTTACAGAGATGGACAGAGGAAGCTAAGGTTCTTGATGGTGATAGTGTACATGATTGTGTTACTGGTTAGTAAATATTTCTGTTAACATCAACAACATTCAGTATGGGTCTATTATAATGCTATTAACAGTCAAGAGTTAACTAGAACATCTTCGATTAAATTTACCTCTTGATATAATGTTTGAGACTTATGAAAACCAAGCTTTTATATTAAAATAAAATTGTCTTGTACTAGTTAAGCTGTAGACATGTTTGTGGGATGTTAATCTACGTAGACTAAACAAATCACTCACTAGGCACTCTGCATTCAAGTTGTGCATTAATGATTATTAATGCTCTTTTTACTAATTTTCGTTTGTACCAATTTTCTTGAATAAACTTTATAATATTGTTTTATCTCAGCAGTTCTGTGTATTCAGTGTGCAGCAGATTGTATGCCGAGCCATATAAATTCATTTTAACCAGAAAAATACTGTCACCATTTCACAGATGAAACTGACAAATTTATAACATGCTGCAGTACAAATTCGAAAGTCATCAGACTCGACAGAAGTTAATAGAACATAAATTGATATTGTTTGATCTTTCTCAGTGCTGAAGCCAGAAATCATTTCTGAATTGGAAAAACACAGAGACAAAGCTTTGGCTGAGAGAAAAGAGCAGCGACGTAAAGCAGCAGAAGAGGAACAAAAGAAAGAGAAACAGAACAAAGAAAAGACAACAGAAGGACCAGAAAAGCTGTCTGATGTGGCCACTTTTGATGGCAAAAATTTCCTCGAGTTTGACGTAAGTGGAATTATGTTTGGGTTCTGATAATGTTAGGAGACTGTAATTAAGAGAGGATTAGCCAGATTAACATTTTTATGGGTGTATATTCAATTATTTGATGCTTTCTTTATCAACTAACAATGTTATTATAAGAAACTGTTTAGTTAGTAGTATGATGGATGGAGGCTATTTTTAGAATGTGTTTGGTAGAAAATCATTCTGCTGACATGAACTTATTGGAATAAATCCTATCGTTACCATTGTCTATGGGCTTCGTCATATGATTAACTCAATTTTGTTGAAAGTCAGCTCTTAACACAAGTGTATCTATCACACAATTTTACGGAGAACTCTAAGTCTAATCATGAAGGTTGATGGGATCATATTTCCAGTGGTGTCTGATACTATTGGTATCTATTGGCAGCAATTTTAAGTGCAGAACTCATTTTCAGGTTTGGAGAGCAAGTGTGTCATCACCTTCTTCAGAGTCTCACCCAGGCACTTCGCTGTCCAGTGCTTCTACAGCTACTGCAGTTACTGTTACAGCTACTACATCATCATTTACAACTACTCAGAACAGTACACCAGTCTCAGCTGGTGCAGATATTGTCACAACTTCATCAGACATGACACAACCAGCTGTTCAAACTAATGGTTAGTTTTTTAATAGTATTTGTAATCAGGTTCTGTTTTAATTATTGCAATACTTTAATGTGTCATAGAAATGTAACATGATATTAATGCTTACTTTATTATTGTATCAATAATGTTTATTAACAGAAAGCAGAACAGAAGCAGCTAATCTGGTAGAAGGGCAAAGTAATGAAATCTCAGAACAAGCTCCAGGTAGTTTAGTCTCTGCATCACAAACTAATCAGTGTTCAGCAAGTGGTCTCAGTATGTTACTGGCAACACCATTAGATTCTCCTGTTACAGCACATTCTCTTGTATTAAGGTATAGTAGAATATCTACAATTACAGTTAAATTATCCTGTTTATGGTTTTACAACTTCATGTAATCAGACTCTGTGAAACGGCATATGTAATATATTTCTATTTCACTAAAACAGATTTTAAAGATACTGTGACCTTTCTGATTTCTAAAATCACCTTTTCGTTATTTCTTTCTGTACATATTTTTATTTTTGGGACATTCCTAACTAAAAAATTAAAGGATCATTTTACTATGTGAATGATTTGGGATCAAACCTGTTTTATTCCCAGGCTGAGATTTTCACAAAATTTTATTTTGGTGTCACTATCTTGCGAATGTTGAGCATAATTGATTACATATTTGGATATACTTGTTAATATTTTTTATATATATAATGTGTAAGCTAAAGATAGTTTTTGACTTCCTCTATGGTGATATTGTGTATGAGATCAAAGGTTTGAATCCTTGCTCCGGCAATATAGTAACATTCAGCCAAGTAACTGACAAGGTTTTCTCCACCAAATATCCCTAGTGTTGAAATAATAAGTTATTATTAGTATCATCATCTTTTTGTTTTATAAGAGATAACGAGGCTAAGTGGACATTATGATGTTAAATAAGTTTATATCATATCATTTTTTTGGGGGGGTGGAATGTTTGACTTTCTCTTAGGAACTAGAAAGGGCTTAGAATATCTACTAATTACTCTTTTGTATTCTTAAATAATTTCCTGTTATCACACTTGTGTAATATTTGTTTTATGTAACAGTTTAACAAAATAAATCCCTGATAATTTATTTAATAAGGCTCAAGAAGAGACTATCTGGTTATTTTAATTATTATTAAAGATGTTCATCTACAGCAAATTGAACGTGTCATTAATGTTATCATGTGAGAGACATGACAGTTTACATTGTTAAAACCTATCTAAAAGTTACACAAAGGTATTTTAGTATTGTTAATTTTTTATATTTTTATCATACAACAAACATTCACAACCCTAAAAGTATCCCTAGAAAATCTATTGAAGTTACTAATTAACTGGAAACCTCACAATGTTTTTCCCATAACTCTAATTTATATTCAGCCTCTAAAATCTCATTTATTGGTTTGTGATAGTCAGGCATTGAACCTCCCCCCTCCATTTGGTTTTTTTTAATACACCTTAAAATCACCTATTTATTAAAATAATAATATATTTTGTGTGACATAATTTTGTTTATGTTTTAGTAGGACTTTAGAGTCTAGTAATGAAGCAACATCAAGTCAGACTACAATAAGAGAGACACCAATGGATGTAGCATTATCAGAAAATACTGCAGCTGATAATGATGGAGAACTTGCCAGATTGAATGCTGTGTTTGATATGTTAAGTAGACAAGGTCCTGGACAGATTACACCGTAAGTTGACAAAATGATGAACTATAGATGTAAAAATATTAATTAGTATATTACTTGTGTAGGTGAACATATGATGTTTTTGACTCATAACAGACTTGACTGTGAGGAGCTGCCAAATCCAGGTCAAGATGTCACTAGTGAGTCACAGTCCATTAACCCTCCTCCTGTCCCTGAAGAGCCTGCAGAAACTAATTTGACGACAGCTGGAACAGGAAGAATTACACCGGAACAAACATCAGATATCACGAGCTCTGATGCTGTCACTATCAACTCCTCATCAGGTACTTGTAACTGTTTGTTTTAATCATGAACTAATTCTCTTATATAACAAACATTCTGTTTAAAAAAAATATATATTTTCTGTTCCAGGACTGATAACTGCTTTTGATGATTTTCTTGTTGATGAAATTCTTTGTAAACAGAATCATCCTAATTTCATACAAGCCTAACTGTGTAAACAATATTTTGTATGCAATATAAATTAAGGCAGCTCTGGAGAAGTAAAAGTTTGGCAGATGTGATAAAAGTGTAGTATATACAGTAAAGTTAGTTGTAAATCAATTAGCCATTTATCACTGGTTGCTCTTCACTTGCTGATTTGTGGAATTAATTTCATAAATTAGTTTTTATGAATGATGCTATTAAGAATGTTTTATAGTTATGAAAACAAATATGGACAGAAGTCCAGTTTTCCTGATCAGTTAGTATATTTTGATTTGATTGTTTCTAGTGACTGACTTCAGTGATAAAGTTCACGGACTTGTAGATAGACAACTTGTAAATAACTATATTGCTTGGCAGATGAGTTTCTGATTAAATATACGTTTATATATTTGATGTAATATGAGTAAGAAATCTCTGTGATCTTATTAATGATTGAAAAGGTAATTAAAATCAATTCCGTTTAGTGTGTGTGTGCACGCGGCGTGTGTGTGATGCTCTTCATTATAGTTAAAACATTTATGATCACTAAATTAAGTGACTTCAAAGTCAGTTTGTTTATTGTACATAATTTACTGAGTATCTTTTAATGGATGTACATTGATATAGACCAGAATACTGATCTTACTCTGTCAGTTGTTAGGACACTGTAAATTATGATATTCTGGTAGAGTAACAAGTTACTGTTTGATGTAGTGGTCCATCTGGTGTTCTGATGCCCCATTATGTGTCACAGAATACATTATAAAATATCTAATTTTTACATGATTATTATTTTTAATATATTGTGGCATAACTACTTTGTTGTGTACCAGATGTTGGCTTAGAATCTTTTACATTAATCTGTGTGTTTAATTGTTTTTGTATTATCTTTAGGTAATAGTTCAGAGGCACCAAGTGTTGCTGAAGCTGTTGAAGCTCATTCAACTGAACAGCCTCCTGTGGAAGGTGTACCTTCATCAACTACAGCCCCTGCTAGGTATTACACACACACATAGACACACACACAGACACATATGCATATTTATTAATGCTGGTAGCCAACAAAAATGTGCTACACTTTAATTAAAAAAACACTGTTTTGATTTTGCTTTTGGTTATCATTTTTATATAAAGCTGTAGTAAGTCTAATGGCTGACACAATGACCAATTTAAGCTAAATTTACTGTTATTAAAATAGTAACATTTAATTTGGCAACCAAGGACATAATAATGTTTCCCAAATTGTTTTAATGACACAAGTTACTACCTAATGTTAATAACAAGACAAGTATTAAATTCTAGATTTGTTTTTATGTCATTTATCTATATTGATTTATATCTATTTCAGTAACATGACACGCAGTAATAATACACGTTCAGAATCTCTTCCTGGTCCTTCATCAAACACAGAAAGCAACAATAATATGTTTGGAGGTATATTTGTTATTTGTATAAGGTTACTAATGAAAATGTCGGCTAAATATATTGTAAGAATTTTGTAAATTTATGTAAGAATTAAAATCAACAGCAAATTATTTTTAAAGTGCTGGAATGTTTAATGATTGGAACTATTTTGCTGTCATTTAGATATAGAATTACCAGATGGTGTAGATCCTGCTTTCTTAGCTGCCTTACCAGACAATATCCGTCAAGAAGTGATTGCTGAACAGTTGCACCTACAGCGAATACAGCAGCGAGCACAACAGCAGCAGCAACAAGCTGAAACTTTAGGATTTACAGAAGTTAATCCTGACTTCTTAGCGGCTTTGCCTCCAAATATACAGGAAGAGGTATGTATAAACATTGTCATGGCATCTTGGTAATGCTCAATAATCATCATTAAAACTGTTCTTCTTAAGTGAAGCCACAGTGCTTCTTTATATATAAATGGCTCTTGGTGGAACAAGGTTCGTGTTCGTGATTGTGTGCTTTATAATATATAATAATCTTTATTTAATCAACTTCTTACTACCAGAATTTATTCAAAGTAATTGTAGCAATACCCTAAATAATTTGAACAATAAACACCATTTATTGGTGAAACCAACCTTAAACAAGTAGGCTTTACAAGAGATGACACATTACTAACATCCACTGGCAACCAGATCCATAAAGTGGTGGCTGCAACACCAAATGTACAGTTGCCATATAACTTGAACTGAGACATAGTTACTTGCAAAATTATCTGACTGGATGACTTTGTAATGGACACCAGTTCACAAAGGTATTCAGGTGTCATGTCATTGATAGGTATAGAAATTGTTAGTAAAATCTTAAAATAGATATGCTGTCTATTAAGTAGCCAGTGTGGTATTTTGAAAAATTGGGGTATTACCAGCTAAACCATGCCAGATTGATTGAGCAATTAGTATTATCAGATATGCTATAATACAGGGAGTTACAATAGTTTACAAGATTTAACAAAGGCATGGACCACAGTAACAATTGTTTTTTGTTCTTAGGATGATAGTAGGCAGTTTGGCATCTGAGCTGGCATGTACATATATATTAATACATGTGTCAAAAATAATACCTCCGATTTCTTCACAAATTGGTCCAGTGTTATAACTGAATTTTCTGATTTGTTCTACATTCCACTGTTTCTGTATGTAAAGGTGTGCTTTCCTTAATGGGATTATTTTGGATAGTTCTTTGTAGACCTGAAAAATAATAAGCAGATTATATGATATCCACTCAAATTTAACATGATGATTATATTAATTACATATGAAGTGAGTTAACATCTAAAACCATATAACAGTCTACCTTTGTTTCATGGAAAACCATTCAGAGAGGCTCAAGATTTTGATGTAATTTATGCATTTACTTTAATTTTGTAGATTTGAGTATTTTATTATGTACAAAACATGGGTTAAATACCTTACATAAATATTGAATTAAAAAAATTGTTCCACCTATCAGCAACATTTGTGATATGTCTTTATTATATTATGAAAATTGTTATCCATTTGTTTTCCAGCCAGGTGATTAATAGTTTTATCATTATCTTGCTTAGTGATTTCATCAACAATAGCAGAGAGTTTAATATCCTACACTGAGTTTGTTACATTCAATTTCACTATAAGAAACTAGTTAGGGATAAGAGGTAGTGTGGTTGATGACTGATGTTTAGTACCTGGGTTCAAACCCCAGACAAGCTGTATTTGAAGTGTTTCATATTTCAGTTTGTTTCGTTACCTTTGGAAAACAGCAACATTTACATTTAATTATCCAGTATTAGGTCAACCCTGTCTATGTATGTATCTATCTCCTTTATCCTAGGTACTTGCTCAGCAGAGGGCTGAACAAGCCAGACTTGCACAGTCTTCAACTCCACAAGGTACTGCTGAGGCTAGTCTAGATCCCTCATCATTTATCCACTCTCTGCCACCTTCCTTAAGACAACAGGTACTGGCTGACATGGATGACAGTATGGTGGCTGTGTTACCAGCTGATCTCGCTGCTGAAGCTAACTTGCTGAGAAGAGAACTGGAAGACAGACATAGACGAATGATGGAGGAACGTCTGTCACAAGGTGCTGGCTTGCTGTCAGGCATTCTGCGCCATTCAGGTGAATTAGTTCCTCGTCTCTGGTGTGCTAGTGGTGGTGAAATGGCATGAGATTCTAGAATGAAAGGACCGAACTGTCTGCTTTCCTAATCCAAAAATCAGTGATTAGTAGCAACCAAGTAATGGTTCTGATGGAGATCATTAAGTTTATCAGCAATATTACCATACATCAATGTTGAAAACCAAACTTGTTGTTTTAGAAATATAAAATGATCCACTGGCATACCAAACAAGGACTATCTTCTGATCAAACGTAGAATCACTGGAGTTGCATTTTATCATTTGCTTTTACATGTCATGTTACTTAGTGTTTTGAAGGAAGCAGAGATTCTTCTGAGTGAATGAATGATCTGTTGTTAAGTTACTAATGGAATATCAATATGACCCTTAAGATCTTAATAGTGCTACAGTACCATAGCACTTTAAAACATAATATATATGAATTTGAGAATAAGATTAAAGCTTCATATTGGATTAACCATTAAAATGTGTTATCAGAAATAAACATCTGTCTGCTGTTATTTACTTAATATTATGTTAACTATAATACATCAATGCATTTTCAGAATTCACTGGATTTTTTATTGGTATTATAATACTTTATGAAGCATGATTGCTTAACCATGCTTTGATTGTTTACTTTGCAGGATTGTATGGAAGATTTGGTGCCACACGATATGCAATTCGTCCGCCTCCATCACGTAGCGGTGTAGGTGCACACAACTGGGCTTGGGGAAGTAACAGACAGGCCCAGGGCCTGCCGAACCCAAATGCTGTCAAGATGCGAGGGCGGCACCTATTGGACCATGAAGCTTTGACATGCCTGTTGGTTTTACTCTTTATTGATGAGCCAAAACTGAACACAACAAGGCTTCACCGAGTTCTGAGGAACCTCAGTTATCATGGTCCTACCAGGCAATGGATTATACGAGCACTGCTGGCAATATTACAGAAGACTGGAGCTGAATGTGATGCCAGCTTTACTGGTCAGAGTAAGATTCAGGAGCCAGTTACTGCTGGCACACCAAGCTGTATTGTTATCAATGAGAAATGTTCTAGGACTGAGTCTGTGAAAAAATCTGGTAATCTGATCAGTGCATCTGTAGAGCCCATCACAGTTACATCATCTAAACTAGATAGTAGGACCACGTCACAGCCTACATGGTTGTCCATCAGTTTAGATGCAGCTTTGGGCTGTAGAGCAAATGTATTTAAAATTTCTAGAAATACAAGTCCCATGGCAGGAAGTGTCAGCAATAAGAAGCACAGTTCTGCAGTCTCAACCAGTGTACATATCCATCCACAGGCATCACCATTAGTGTGTAGGCATGTTCTAGATACATTGATTTCCTTAGCTAAAAGTTTCCCTAACCAGTTCCTTCCACAGAGCAAAGCCAAAGAAGCCCAGTGTGCCAACAAAGATGGTAATGAAGATGATACCAAGTCAGCAGCTGAGTTGTCAGAAGCAAGCGGAAAATCTGGTGGTAAAACGAGCATCTCGCATTCACAGCAGATGCCCTCTCACAGTCTGAGTTCAGGTTCATCTTCAGATCTGGACTTCTGGGAAATACTAGTCAGACTGGACAGCTCTAGTACTAGCATGCGTAAGGGTAAAGCATTCCAAAGATCACATGCTTCTCATGGTGCTGGTGTAGCTGGCAATGATTGTCAACCATTGACATTTGAGGAGTCACCCCTTGGCCAGCTGATGACGATGTTGGCTCATCCTGTCGTCAGACGTAGCCAACAATTGACTGACAGATTATTGCGTCTATTGGGTCTTGTCTCCATATCACTACCTGAACTCTCTCCATCTGTGACCATCCGTGCATCAACGACTACTGCTCCATCAGCAGCTTCTGCTAACCAGTTAACACCTACAACAGCTGTTGCTACAATGCCTACTGTGACTGTGACGACTCCAGCTGTAGTTGCAACAGTTTCTACAATCCCAGCAGCCACATTTGCTGTTACAACTAGAACAACTACTTTAGCAGAAGCTTCTCCTATTATGCCAGCTGCTCCAGCAGTGACACCATCACCAGTTATAGCAGGTTAGTTTTTTTATAATACTAATATTTTGTGAATTGTGGAATTATTGAAGATGGAAAGAGTCACTGATGTATATTGTTCTCTTTTTCGTCTTTTGCTTAGAATCCTCTGGAACAGTGTCTGGAGACAGATCCACTCATCCAAGGTTACAGGCTAATAGTGAAGGTAATATGCTTTCTTGATTTAGTTTTCTAGTGAAAGAAGGACGAGATCTAGTGATGTTTGCAAATTAGTTAAATCCATAGTGTGTGTGTGTGTGTGTGTGTGTGTGTGTGTGGCCTTCAGTGTAACACTGGTATGCAGACTGATATGTCTGATGTAGAATGGTTATCCTGTGATGTTTTGTCACAGGAGCCTTTCTCCATACCATAATTAAGGCCCTAAATTACATTACAAGACCATAGTGCTGATACCAGTGTTGCTGTACTGGCTCCAGTCTCCAGTCATTGTTACAATTGTTAACAGCTCTACCATAGAATAATTGTCTATCTTCTTCCTGGGTACTAGACGATCCCATTGACTTATAGAACTTTGTTTTATGTAATGTATCATAAAGTAGTATTCACTTCTAACTTCTGTCTTTATTAAATTATTTTACAGAAAGCCAACAGATGCCAGTTTGTGTTGATGAAAAAGATATAACCAAGGCTGAAAAAAGTGATAATGCTGTTCTTAAAGCCCAACTAAAGCTTGCTGTTGAGGTCAGTTAAGATATAATATACACACAACCTTATACTAGTTTAATAATTAAATTATTAATAGGCTATAATAGATTGGTTTATTTAACCTTGGCTCTGATCACACCTGAGTCATTTGGCAAAGAGCAAACCGTTTGTAAAACATCCCACAAACACAAGTGTGGGTCGTATTCAATCCCACAACCTGAAGGTTGGCAGTGCAATGCCTTAACTATTGCTCTCATGGAATATCTAACATTAATGAGCCATAGATAAATTATTGTGCATGAACACCAGATTCATTATGCATTAAAAAAAAAATGTGTTGAACCGATACTTTTGTGACCAATACCTATATCAAATGATCCTAATAACAGCGACTGTTATTAGCATTATTTGTCATTCAATTTCTTATATCTTGCAGCAGTGATATGGTTTATAGTTACTGCAAATAGAAAATAAATTGCTTGCAGTGCAGCCTACTTTAGGATGTTCGGTGTGGTCCAGTTGGGAAAGGCGTCATGAGGAAATTGTCACTTATGGCTTGGGCACTCTTTCCTCATCTATATATACCTCCTGCCAGGAACACTTGACAATCAATCACATCCTCCTCCATTGCTCAGAATACCACCAGAACATCTAGTCATAATCCTTCATTTTTATTTCCTCTAGAGAAGCAGGTCTACTCTTTTAACAGAAGCTTATTTAATTATCTCTAGTCAAAGGTAGAAAAAATGTAGAGTGTTAAAAAAATACTGAGGGTGAACTGTCCCTTTAAAGAGATTCTAATATTACACAATATACAAAATCTCAGTGGCATTACTCATGATTCTGTATGCTTCATTTTTATATTTTCCAAATTAGTATCAGTTTGATATTGTGTAATATTAGATTTACTGTAAGGCTATGTTTTATTGGCAATGTACAGTGCCCAGGAAACACTCATCTGAATTTGAATAGTGTTTCTCTAGTACCACTAGGTTTTAGTTATTTTGCCTTTTTTGGGCCCAGATTTTTTGCACCATTTGTTTCTTCAAATTGTTTGATAAATTAACAAGTATTTATACATATATAGCATATAAGACAAATTTGTTTTTATTGACGTCTGATCATATATTATGACCTATGCTAACTGTATATAACAAACCATTGTCTAATCATTTACTCCATCTTGGCAAATAAAATTTCTAGGCCTTGTAGACACAAACTCATTTAGAGCTTTCATAATCTATCTTATTGGTGGCTGTAAAGCCAAACCATCCTAAGCCTAATTGTCTATGTGCCATCTTACTGTCACAGCCATTACACAAAGTGAGTAATTCAGTGGCATGTGGTGCTTTTATAAAGCTACGGCCCCAAGACAACAGTGCCACAATGTTGCCTAATCTTACTCTTTGATTGGCTGTTAAATATAACACTAGTATAGTAATTAGGTAGCAGTGCTGATTTCCTAAATGTGCTGATAGACCAGATTAACTAAGTCATGGGTGGGCCTATGGTGATGCAGAAGCTGACATGCCGCCAAGTGGAAAAGTAAACAAAGATCGTGCATTTGATGCCTGGCGGTCACCGTGGATTGCGGGATGATTGTTAATTTTATTGCTAAATGTTAGGAAATCTGACACTTGCCCGGCAGGCGAGGGGTTATGTTCACTTGCCCGAACCATGTTTTGAATGGCCTGTTTTGGTTATTTTGTTAGCAAACCCCCCTCATCCAGGATCAGTTCTCCTATTTGTTATTTCCCTGACTGTCATTCAACAAATAATATTTATTTATATTTATTATAGGCATAAGAATTACTGTGTAAGGTCTTAGTACTCATATACTTATTTTACAAGAAGAAACGAATTATTTATTTCAAAGGTTCTGTATCTGGAGTTCTACAGGATATCAGTTGGTGTGATTTTTCTCACTGACCTAACCATAAATTTCCAAAAGATGACTGCTATAATGAAAAATGTTATCACCAAATGTATTTCTAGTCTCTGATGATTAAAATATATCTTAATTGTGTTTGAGTGGATTCAGTTAATTATCACACAAGCTGTGTTGTATTGTCAGTATTTCAACAGATATCATTGAAAACAAATACCATTTTCAGTTTTTTGATAAAAATGTAGGCTGGACCCAATCTAATTAAGAGTACAATATCTAAGCAACACTAAATTATGCCAATATACCTATCCCATTTGAGTCTTCTTTTTTAACATGGCACTACAGATTACAGACGCCTAACCTTTTAACGTGAAAATTCCCATATTAATCAGGTGTAGTCTTGCAACATAACAAACTATGTGAGAAGTACATGTTCTAACATGATTAATTCAATTTCACAAAAAAAGCTTGTATGGAAAAAGTATTAATGAAAGAATTGAAATTATAATATTGCTGATAAAATGATATCTTTGGATTTAGTTTTTTATGTCATTACATTATGTCCTAATATATGAATAAATAATAAACATTTTATTTCATACAATATTTTACAAAACGCTAAAATAATTATCAGTGTGCTAGTTTGACTTTGTATAAACATAGAGTAATTATGGTATTTATTACTAAAGTTTCATCATATTTGTTATTGCAGGTGTTAACATCAACATCCTGTTCTGAGGAAGGCCTTGAAGATGCAACTAACGTCTTATTACAGTTATCTAGAGCTAATAATGCTACACGAGAAATGGTTCTGTCACTTTTGCTTGATGGTGCACAACAGCTTGGTCTTGTAGTTTGTCAGCATATCAGGTGTGTAATGGAATTTTACAAGCCACAATTTGAAATCAAACACCACTTGTTGAGTAATCAGTTGATAAAGTAAAGTAAAGCCTAATCTACAATCCAGTAGGGGTCTTGTTAGTTATAAAGATTCATGCTGCAGTTTCCAGGTGTTATCCCTGATTTATCTATCTTGTACCAGGCAGTACATAAGTGAAAAATACAGATATGCTCTTTATATTTGTCATAATATAAATTCATTCCCATTCGATCATTCAATAAGTAAATTCTATTTTGATACATTATTATCATAGATATTGTGTTTGCTACACATATATCTATTTCCCAGATTCTGTATCTTGATATTTTACCAAATGTTCCCAGTTTTCTTTGTGTTTACAAATTTATAAAGGTTACTTTTAGTGATACAGTTAAAAAGGTTATTTAATGTCCTTGTTTTTAATGTTTAAAAGGTGTTTTGATAAGAACATATTATAGTGGATTGAGTTGGAAATATTTATTTATACGATAAAACTGGGGTGCCTCCGTGGTTCATTGGATCTCAGATTCTTACCACCCAAGTTTACCTTTGGAGGTCACTCGGCCCATTTAGTTTACCTTGTGGACAAAAGTGGCCATAAAACACGAATCATCATTATCACCTTGATAAAACTGCTTACTCTACCACATTTTAACAAACATGCTGTTTTTGAAAGCAAATACCATTCTTAAACTATTGTGATTTATACAAACAGTTGTAACACAGTCAGTTTTGACTCATTAAAAGTACTCCCTTGTCTATGCCAGGGATGTCTGCCATTTAATGTCCAGAACTTTATTTAGCACTAACAAACAAACAGTCTATTGATAGATTGATAGAACATTATAAACATTGAGATGACAAAACTCTCATCCAAGAATGAGTAATATAATCTCAACATTAGTTATATATGATGTTATCTTGTGTAGGACATTGTTGGAAGAGATATGCTCACTGAATTCTATAGCAGATGCTACCAGGGATGAAGAGATGACTGATGATAATACTGGGACCTTACAAGGCAAGGGACTGCTTCAGGATAGGTAATACTTGTGTCATGTCAGTATATAAAAAAAACATGATTACATCTAATATGAGAAAATATAAAACCAAATTATGTAACAAAACCACCTTATTTCAGATGTAGTAATTAACTAATTTGTAATAAATGTAATGTTTAGCATAATTTCAGACACATACGGTTGATGTGTAACAAGTTTGAGGATTTTAATTAATGCTGAATGTAAAAATTGTATAGTTACACCTTTTTGTTCCTTTGAAATAACTACCGTTGTTTTTCAGTGTAAACTGTAACAAGTAATGTTAGCATGAGACCACGATGATGTTCTATAATTTTCTAGTTTCTAAAATGTAAACTGTTTTTTTTTTTGATAGGTTCAGTGGTGGTACTGTTATAGTTTACTCGCAGTCAAAAAGTAAAACTTCATCAGGAAGAGAGTTACAACTGCCATCAATGTCTTTACTTACATCAAAGACATCTAGTCAGCAGTTCTTATTACGTATATTGAAGGTGATTATACAGTTACGTGGAGCAGCTCGCTCAGCTGCCAGAATCGATAAGAGAAGTATGTTTACCATGTTATATTATTAGCTTAATTAACCACATAACTTATTAGATATGCCACACTTAAAGAAGTAGTTCTTCACCATTCCTTTGGGAATACGCTCCCACAATGACCAGGGGAATTGATGGTCTCCAGCAGGTGTTGTTGGTTTAATGCCCTCTGTTATCCAATCATTCCATAATATGCACATTTTACACTTAAACAAGTTGTTCAGGCATACATCAAATGGCTCCAGTAGTGACATACACCCTTGTACGAATTTTACTTTAATTGTAAACTCATGGTGTCGGCAAGTGCATGGTAAATATATCCATATCACTGGGAGTGATATATATATATATATATATATATATATATATATGGATTTTGCTCCTAAGGTTCACAAAAAGATCAAAAACTGTTTGCTACTATCATTAATTCATTGTTTCATGGCAACTAGCCAGCAAGGTTTGCAATGATTTCTATTGTATCACTAATCATCCAGAGGTACCAGTAGGTAACAGCATGTGACTATCAAGTATTATTACATAAAGACCAGCATGTTTAGGAAATCTAAATAACAGTTTGGCGAATATTAATAGTTATTTATTGAATAATAATGGTTTAGTAGCCAGCGATATGCCAATTTTGTTCTGACTTTTATTGGGTTGAATCCTATAGTGTTGTGTGGAGGATGGCCCAAAACATATTTCCTTCAGCTGGTAGGATTTATGGCACATGTATAAGTCCCTTTTCCTTACCAAAAAAATCAATTTAACCACAAATATTTATAGTATTAGACTAAATGGTGTTGAAATCTAATTGCAGTTTAATTATAAATATATGTAAAAATAATTAGTAACAAAAATTTTAAATAACATTTATTTTTTAAGTTAATTGGTAAATGTATGTTTACAAAACAAACAACAAAATATTTATTAAACAAATCAATAAACTATAAGAAAATTAAAAAAATTGAAACCTGTCAATCAAACAACTTTTATAATAACTATATTCCTCCCATTCTATACTAAACTGTAATTTATTTGAAATATTTAACGTTGCTTGCATATCATCCTAGATCATGAAGTGTCCAGTATGTCAGAAGTTATGGGAATCTTAGCAGCAGGGGCAAGAGCCTTTATAGAGTTGGATAGTCGTGGATTACAAGATGAGAATAGCCAACAGAGTGGTCAGCATACTACAGTACCTAGAACACCATCAGTAGCTGACAACAATCAGACATCTGGTAACCTTGTACAGACAACGGCTGCTAGTAGTAGTGGTAGTCAATCAGAAGCTCCTGCTGCTGTTGCTACTCCTGCTGGCCAAGCCACCAGTCAACCAGTACAGAGCCAACCAACGAGTGCTGCATCAGTTCCAACAAGTAGTACACCAGACACCTCTCTAGACAGATCAGGGGATACATCAAGAACAGAGTTACCAATGGATGTTGATATCCCTAGTAAGCTCTAAATATCTTTGTTGTCATTATTGGAGGAGAAATAATGCTGAGGACGGATGAAAACTGAAAATAGTCATTTGTTACTTGGTTTGATGTTTCGTTAAGATATATATGTAACTAATTTGTGTGTGTGTGTGTGTGTGTGTGATCTTGTTTTGCTAATCACATCTTCTACTAACAGGTACATCAACAAATAAGTCAGATGATGAACTGAAATTGCCACGTCTCAGTGATCAGTTAGAGTTGGATGAACTGTGGGATGCCCTCGGTGAATGTTTGATAGAGTTAGCTAAAGCTCCTGATCATCATGCTGTACTTGTTTTACAACCAGCTGTTGAGGCTTTCTTCATTGTCCATGCTGGTATGTATATCAAACTTGTGACTTTTATGAACTGTAAATTGTTTCCCTTTTGGATTGTTTTATGTATGATATTTGCTTCAAAGTTACTGCTCAGTTGATGAAAGTATGTTATAGGTGTAATTAGATTTGTTAAAATTGATTCTGTATTATTCTTTTTTCCAACAGGTGAGAAAGATGATCTCAAAAAGTCAGACACCCAAAGACAGAGAAGAGAAGATCAGTTGGCTCATCTTAACGTTGATATATCAGCACCATTATCACCAGCACCATCATCATCAGAGCAGTCTGTGTCATCCTTAGCTAGACAGGACTCTGTTGCCTCAACATCAGGAGCTGTCGTGTCTATTCAGCTGCCTAATGATGTTCAGCGGTTCCTCAAATTTGCTGGTTTGTTTTTTTCTTATTAATGTTCTATAATAATGTTATAATAATTAGATGATTGTTAGGTGACAGTTTCTTTAGATTTAGTTTTATCCTTTTTCTGACAGATACACACAGGATGGTTTTGAACCAGATTCTTCGCCAGATGACAACACCATTAGCAGATGGTCCATTTTCAGTGCTCGTTGATCACACACGTGTACTGGACTTTGATGTTAAACGAAGATATTTCCGCCAAGAACTGGAGAGGTCTGATGAGGGAATTAGACGCGAAGATCTTGCTGTCCATGTTAGAAGGGAACATGTCTTTGAAGATTCCTTCAGGGAATTACACAGACGATCAGCAGAGGAATGGAAACATCGCTTCTACATAGTGTTTGAAGGTTGTTTTTTATGTATTTATTTATAGAAAAACTTGATCGACTCTGACTTGAGTGTTATGGCTATCAGTACCTAAATAAATTTGCTTTTGGATCATTCTTTAAGCAAATTCATAAACAATGCCTTAGGACTTTTTCCTCCTAGTCATAATTTACTAGTAATCAAAAGAGAATTTGTTTAAAAACAATTTTCTTATTGTAGGTGAAGAAGGTCAAGATGCTGGAGGTCTGCTCAGAGAATGGTATATAATCATCTCCCGTGAGATCTTCAATCCCATGTATGCTTTGTTCAAGACATCACCTGGTGATCGTGTGACCTACACCATCAATCCTTCATCTCACTGTAACTCCAACCACTTGAGCTACTTCAAGTTTGTTGGTAGAATCATAGCCAAAGCTATATATGACAATAAACTACTGGAGTGCTACTTCACACGTTCATTCTACAAGCATATACTTGGAGTGTCAGTGAAGTATGTTCAGATTCCAATTCGAACTTACCCACTGCCTATAAAACAATTTTTTTCATGCTCAAAACTTTGTAACTTGTGTTATTAAAGCTGTGTGTTATATTTGTTGTTAGGTATTCAGATATGGAGAGTGAGGACTATGCTTTCTACCAAGGTCTGGCATTTCTCATGGAGCATTCTGTTGAAGAACTTGGATATGATTTAACTTTTAGTACCGAGGTTAGCCATACTAATCTTTAGTTAATTAATAAATTCTTATTTTGGGGCGATATTCATTAATATGTAGAACAGGATCGTTACATCTGTTGATTAAAAATTTTTGTTACTCAGATCCAGGAGTTTGGTGTGACAGAAGTACGAGAACTGAAGCCTAACGGCTGTAACATTGTGGTGACTGAAGAAAACAAGAAGGAATACCTGAAGTTAGTCTGCCAGATGAAGATGACTGGAGCCATACGTAAACAGTTAAATGCCTTCCTTGAAGGCTTCTATGACATTATACCAAAGCGACTGATCTCTATCTTCAATGAGCAGGAACTGGAATTATTATTGTCTGGTCTGCCAAATATAGATATTGATGATCTAAAGACCAACACAGAATATCACAAATATCAACCAAATTCTCTTCAGGTATATATTGCATTATTTATTTCACAAAACATGGATCTAAAGTAATAATTTATTGAGTTCAAACTTTATGATGCTCAAATGTGGATTCAGTCAAATATTTTTAAATAGTACTTTGAAATACATTTCTAATCTAATAAGGGTAAAATCTGTGGTATACTTTTTAATTCCCTAGTGTCAACTAAATTGTTATCCATTAGAATATATATATAAATTTATTTACAATCTGGTACTCTCGTGCTATTCAAGTTATTGTATTTATAGTTTGCAGTTTAATTTTAAGGATTTTATCTATTGGTATGTAATTATTTGTGCTAGAACAATATTAGAACAGTCAGGTTAATTAGTTTGATTTGTAAAATTACTTGGCTTGAGGATTTAAATAATTAAAACATATTTAATAGCAACTGAATTAACACTACATTTTAATAGGTAATGGGATATCATTTTGGCTGCAGTTACAAAACATTTCTTACATAACAATACATTGGAAATGGTACATTTTATTTCCTGTATCAGATCCAATGGTTCTGGCGTGCTCTTAGATCATTTGATCAGGCAGATCGTGCACGCTTCCTGCAGTTTGTGACTGGCACATCAAAGGTACCACTTCAGGGATTTGCTCATCTGGAAGGCATGAATGGTACACAGAAATTCCAAATCCACAGAGATGATCGTTCTACTGAGAGGTTGCCCTCTGCTCATACTTGGTATGTGGTTACTTGATGATTGATTTGTATATTATAAGATGTGCTTTTAGTTTTGTATTAAAAAAAGTGATTTGTTGCATTTTAATTATGTGGTTAATAAACGCTTTGTTCTAATTTTCTAGTTTCAATCAGTTGGACCTTCCAGCATATGAAACTTATGACAAATTAAGAAACATGTTACTGATTGCCATCAATGAATGTTCCGAAGGCTTTGGTCTGGCTTAAGACGTGGCTGCTCTACTGAAAGATATGTTAGAGATCAGAACGGGAACAGAATGTAAATGTTGAAGCATCAATCCATGAATGAGGTAGAAAATGAAGTGCAAATGAAAAACACTTCGTCCAAAATTAAGTTATATGAAGACTGTGTGATGTCCTTTATAAAGTGGGGAAAATCACAACAGAAATATTTATGTAAATATGAATGTAATCTCGTGCTATTCGCTCCAGAATTTGCTTTGACATTAACGTAAGAAAGAGCTGCATGAGAGTACAACCATTTATGTCAAAAGCAATGTTATTTATTTATATATTAAAGAGGAACTGAACTGTGAATTGTTACCTTTAAATGTGTGAGTTGCGTACGTTTAATCATCGCACTTGATGTGCACATGTAAATATTGTCTGTCTGAGTCACGTTGTACATGATTGTTTCACTGATGAACCTTTTTGTGTTTAATGCTGCACAAAGAAATCACATTTCATTATTATTCCTTTTACTATTTTCGGTTTTGTTGTTCTTACATTCATCAGTCAGATGTGGGGGGGGTCACCACTTTGACATTGTGTTTAAATAGGATCATATTTTGAGAAAATAATGAGAAGCTTGCATAGTAATGAGAATAGCAGTAACTTGAAAACAGCTTCTTATCAGTATGTGTATAAATTTGATTGTTTGACTGGAACATTAGCTAATATTGTTTGCTTTAAAAGGTTTATTTGCCAGTTTGTGATTCATTCATGATTTGAATGCAATTAGAATATGAAGAGTGCATGCAGCAGTTGTTCATGTACCACTCTGTCACTGGTGTAATGGTGAACAGCGGTAAAACTCCACATTCACATGTTAAATTAGTTGGAAATTTGGAAGACTGATTAGCAATCGAATATGTGATTATATAGTAGTGTTATATATACATATATATATACATTTCACAGATTCATTGTTGGGAAAACCCTTCACCACAAATAAATTGAAGGCATTTTGAAAAAGCTTATTGTGTTTGTCTTGTGAGAAAGGATCTCCTCAGATGTAAATTTGGAGGATGTTTTTAATATGTATACAATTTTATTTACCACACGAGTTATTTTTATTTGTTTCTTTGAGAAGTTGGTGATTTCTTTAAAGAAACAGTAGCAGCGATTAAGATAAGTAGCCAATTTATCATTCCTCTTATAAGTTTAAATAGTGTGCTTTATTATGGGGGTTACTCTTAATTTAGATAAACAATGTACAAACTTATTATTTTATCCATAGTCATTACTTGTTTTTGTTTAAAATTAAAAAATATTAACATTAATTTACATCACTATAATATCCATGCTAAATACTTTAAAAAAAAATCATTCATTAACAATGATATGGCCTACGACCTTAATTTGTAGTAGTTATTCTAATTGGCCAAGTTGCACATATGACCTCGCTTTTAAACATTTATTAGTAAGGTCTGTAATAATCCTGCTTTGCACATGAAAGCCTAAATGGGCTAAGCAACTAAAACTAACAGTGGCCATGGAAATGCATCCGTAATTGTGTGTATACGAGCATTTGCACAAATTGGCGAATTGAATGTCATTAGTTAACAAATGGAAGGATACAACATGTAATATCAAAATTTCTTTCATTTTAGCATTCATAGAAAATTATAGGTGTATTCCACCTGGGTGCATATTTAGTTCTCTTTATCCACCTATTCTAATCTTACAAAATGGCTGACTGATACTAACTTCAATACCCAATTTGCTGTCAGATAATATATTTGGGAGAAAAGCATTAAATGATTATTGAACATAACACACCAAGCCACATGAGAGTAATAAAAACAATGCAGATATTGCTAGAAAACTAACTTTTTATTGAATGGCATTAAACAATGCCAAAAATATTGTTGCTAAACTGTAATAAATCGATGACCCATTATATAAACAAAACTCCAATATATGAAACATGATTTTCCTAGTCATAAATATAGGGTGTCCCAATAAAAATGGAATTGAGAAATTTGGAATTGAAAATTCATATAAAAAAAATTAAATCCACAAATTAATTTACCATTTTTACAACGTTAACACAAACATGTGGTGTTACCAATATACTGAAACAAAAATGATCCAGAACTTTGATTCCTTATATATATTGGATATGCACACCGACCGTGGCACCTGAAGTGAGCATTTAACCAATTAAATGGTCCGAATAACACTGTGACATCACCACATAGCATACCTGTAATCATTCAGGAATTAATTAATTTTATCATCTCACCGGGAATGCCATTCTGGAGCAAAAACTTGCCCCCCTAAAACTTGGACTACTATACCCTGTCCCCAGACCTGTTTTAATAACCATTTGGGATCTTTTGTAAACTTACTATATGCAAGTGGTTTAGTACCCACCAGGGTTGTGCTTAGTTCTGCTGGGCAGAACTAAGCAAAAACATTTGTTTTAAGGCTCCTACTGGAAAGTGGACTATGATCAACAACTTGATATCATCAAATATCTCTAGCTAAAAGCACTGGTTAGCCTTTTGCAATTTTTTACCACGTTAACACTTACATGTGTTGTTACCAATATACTGGAACCAAACTGATCCAGAACTTTGGTTCCTTATATATATATATATATATATCAGATATGCACACCGACTGTGGTACCCCACATGAGCATTTAACCAATTAGAGTGGTGTGGACACCATGGGCTCCGCCCACAACACATACCATGCTTGTAATCTATATAGAGATTGCTATTTAGGAATGTTTAGAATGGGCAAAATTGATTTAAATCCACAAATTAATTTACCATTTAAGTTTTTTATTCAGAAATATTTCTTCCATGACAATGGTACTTGGAATATAAATTACTCAGAGTACATATTCTAAGTAGGTTCTAAAGTATTAGGCAAAAAAAGAGTTGGAAAAAACCCAGAATTGGAATTGATAACTTTGATGTGTCTGGGTAGAGGACTGTGTTGCAAACCTTCAGGTTGTGGCTTTGAATCCAACAAATGCACGTCCTAGATGTAACTAACAACATGATAAAGCCAAATAATATAAATATTTCTATGCCAGATGGGAAAAATTCATCGGATATATAACCTTGAAGAACATTTTTGGTATTTATTGTTCACAATCATAACAATCTCTTACACGGCTCAATCATAAACTAATGAAAATACTAACTTATAACTTCAATATCATTATTACAAAACCAAAACAGGAAAAACTGTATTTTTAGGATTACTTTGTATTTCTTCCATAAATGTTTATCACAGAACTTCCCCTCTAACAGCAAACAACGAGTTCATTAATCACACTAATAGTAAGGGATACAAGCTGATAAAATTAGACATTGTTTGTATGATAAGTCAATCACACTTTAATTGATTACATCATGTCTTTAACTTTACAGAAATATGACATTATCTTTAAAGATCTTACAATAAAGAAACTGGCTCACATAATGTACTAAAACCATTAGAAAATACAACAATACAAAATTGCTGATGTTCCTGGATGTGGAATATCAGAAAAACATTATTGATCTTTAAACGTCAAAACATCAAAAACAAAACATTTACAATTGAAACAATACCAAAGACACACACAGACACACACTGACACACACAGACACACACTGACACACACTGCAGTTTAAATAAGTTCACAATTCTTTTTGGCCATCATTTAAAAAACTAACCAAAATTACATCAGTGAACATAAAGATATAGGCTTTGAAAATCATTACATAATTCTCCTTTTAAATGATACACAAACGACAACTAACTGATACCTGACACAACATTCATACATCTAATCTAACTATATACACATCAATAAAACACTAATGTATGTAGGATCGCTCTTTGACATTGACTTTCAAACTCCAGAATCAACTCATCTATGTCGTTATCTAAATCTTCTGATTCAGCCAACTAGAAATAAATTATCTCATCTTATTAGATACAAATTATTAATCATCTAAAGTGATTCTTTCTTTAGGAAAATTTTGAAACCTGTCAGTCTTAAATTATGCTGACATTTGTGTGTAATTTGTATTGAACAAGCACCCACAATTGCCATAATGTATCCCCCACCCCCCCCATTTTATTTTTAGACAACTGGTTGACTGAAACTTACCACTGTACTACCCGTGTACAGGTATCACAACGATGGCCCACACAGCCATAAAACAGATAACATAATACTGTACAGAGATCATCTTCACAGTCATAAAACACACAACTTACCATTGTACAGAGATCACAGATCATAAAAGCACCTATTGTAGCTTCTTCATGGTTATCCTGTATGTCAATATTGATAACATGACTGGCTTCACTATCTTCCTTTTCACGACTCTCAAGATCTAGAATTAATATTATGGAATTCTTATAATAAATAATATTATTAAAAGTGATTGTTGTAACATAACACACATATATCAGCTAAAATATAATACAAATATGTATACACATACACAATGAAGATGGAGATGAGAGGTATTGATTTTTTTAATAAGAAAACTTCACATAATTTATTTTAAAATTGTTTCAAAATCGAACATTATTTATTGTTCTAATGACTTTATATAATTTTATTAATTCAGAACTTTACATCCGGCCACTTTTGACCTGTACTATTTAATGTGTGTTATCAACTACCTACATGCAGTGTGTAACAAAATATGTATTCACAACAATCCATCAATCTGATTTATAGTAAAAACTAATTAATTTGAACATCAAATAAAAAAGTTTTGGACACGTAAGCTAAACTGGCCAATCAATAAACAGACAAAACTGAATACCTGTTGTACTTTACACTCTGGCCAGGAGCCAACAGACTGTCCAAAACACATCCATGGTTCATACAAACCACCAACAATTAAATTCAAGAGTTTTCTTGGAATAAAAAGTGCCACTTTCAACAGTACATATATATATTTCAGCTATGTATTTAATTTACCAGTCCATTTGTTTACGAGACCAGTTTATCATGTCATATCTTGTGAGTACAGGTAATCAACCAACCAATAAACTCAAGAAGCTCATAATAAGCAACAAAACCTACCATTTTACAAAAATTTTAAAACTGCATTTGAATGTAATTCCACATTTTAAAAAAACTTACATTACCACACCCATCCATTTAATAGTAGAAGATATTCAAATTAATAAAACATACAATTAAATTACACATGTACAACAATCTGTGAAGCATTATACAAATACACCAATGCAACAAAGATTCAAATGACAATTGGAGATTCACTGTAAATCCAGGTTGTCCCCCCCCCTCCAACCCCCAGCATGTTACATGTTTGACATTGTTCTGTTTTGCAATCTTCTCAGTGAATGTGGCAACTCATACACAAATGAACAATAATCATTTAACAATAACAAAACTGTTTTATTTGTAACAATGGTTTCCACACCTATACCTCTACACCAAACCTTTAGTCTACAGCACTTTGAACATGGCTTATTTGATATCAATATGATGAACCATCTCCTTGAGTTCTTCATGTTTTTTGTTTGCTGATCCCTGGAGTACATTACTTTTGGCAATGAGGGTAAAGTCCCGTTTATTCTCAGCATCTGTGGTGAAGTCGTTTGTGCATTTCTCTAGTTCAACAATGTCTGCTTGCATGTGCTCTTTTTTGGCTCTTAGATTATCGAGTTTCATGAGTATACGCTTCCATTTGAGGAATTCTGCTTCTGACAGCCGTTCATGTTTCTCCTCATCTGAGAAAGCCTTATAACGGCTGTGGCAGCATGATGCCTGGCAAGATGTCATCAGTGCTTTTAGGATGTCAACACACATTAGCACACCAACAGAAATGATGTGGTCATGGACGATCCTCTGTGCAATGAACACTTCCTGGCACAGATTATCCACTCTCTGTCCTGCATCAAAGGTGTCAAATTGCATAAATGCTTCCTTGTTTGGAAGAAAGGCATCCACGAAAACGTTAAAAAATTGTTGAAGAATGCCATCAAATTTGTTGTGGTGGGGCTTGCCATTGCTCACCAATATCCATAGCACTTTCTTGAACATCGAGATACAGTTGTCTTGATTTACTGCCATGATATGGATATCACTGCATGTTTTGTACAATGCTGTACTTTGATCGCGCCTTCAGCATCACACAAACCACGATTTCATATATAAAGGCATGACACTCAATACGCAAAGCCTGTGCATCTCTGTCAGTCACATTTGATTTTAAAGATTGCTGGAGGAGCCTCAACTCAGCATCAGCAGTTAACTTAATATGTCGATATTGGCTATTTTCTTCATCAGAGCTGTATTAGACAAATTGAGCTCAGATAGGCTGATGGAACTAGTCCCATCTACAATGTCACACTTTATGAATCAAAGAAGTAGATGTATGATCATGTGATGTAGGTCTGAGGCAAGAAATGGCAACACAGGGCAATCAGTTTGATATTGGATAAGGAATGGCATATTAACTTTGGCACAGATGTGAAACACTTCAAACAGACCTTGAATAGAGGATCACGAAAGGTCTTTTGAGTTGTATCAGAGGCAGTTAGTGTTACAATGGAATGACAAACTTTCTAATATGTGGCCAGATCTCCAGCAGTAGCTCAGTTACTGGAACGTTATCTAACCAACAGGTGTTACAAATATTTTGAGGAAACATGTCACTCACTACCTGTGATCAGCAAGTAATCGTCACGTCAAACTGGCATTTCATTGAACAATGAATATATCAAGTACAGAACATAGGGGATGTCCCAATTTGTTGTGTTACAGTTATGCTTGAAAGCGTTCAATCTGGGTATAATATGTAATCTGCACGAACCAATGTTCAACATGTGACAATTGAACTCAACTTGACCTTTTTGTTGTTGTTTGTCATAAAATGTTCATCAATATCTATAGAACACTTTCCAACTTAATGCTATCTGTACAAGATCTAAAATACTCCAGTAAGTCTTCACCTCTTCCCGTAAAGTAGTGACTGACAATTCTGTTGTCATGCAACACGACAATAAGGACGTCCATTTGTTTATTTATTGTGACATTGTTGTATGATTCATCAAATAAGAGAACACATGTATCTTGCTCCTGGACTAGTCAGAGTAAGGTGTGAGCCCATAGTAAAACATGTAGTTCGCCTTTCATACACCAGGTGATAACTTGGCTGCCTGTCTGGGAACATGGCCAAGAACAATTTTGTCATATCCTTGCCGGACTTGTATATATCTTGATGGGAGACATTGAAGACCGGCATGGAATGGACACTGCTGTCGTTTGACACCTGTCATGATCCAGATGCCAAAAGAGAAATATAATGATGTACTAAAAGTATGACAACTTTCATAATTTGCAGCAAGTGTTTAGTCAGTTATTTGCTTATCTTCTATTTTGTCTACACAAAATCTTAAATATTTAATATGCTAGATCTATAATTTAGCTTGAATATCTGCTCTGAAATATTAGTGTTAGTGTAGTGTATTGCATACTAAATGTAAATCTTTCTTCTGAATTGCTGTTTTAAAATAAAATCTTAATTTTAGATATAATATTACTAACCTGTTTGTGGTGATTTGCAATCAAGGAGCATGTTTTGTGGCCATACTTTTCTTGTGGGCTGTACTTTTGATGTGACTATCCCCAAATAAACTGATCCCTGTTGACAACATTTATTGATTTGACAAAATGTTTGTATGACACCAGTTGATTATTACCATTTGGTTCACGACATACCCACTCCTTGTATTTGTAGCCATTCCTCCCTAAATGTACATTTTCCCTTTTGTTGTAGAGATCGTTTATCACGTAATTCTGTAAGGTTTACTGAACTTGTGTTTCATGCAAAAGATGGATGATGTGTAACATACCAAAGGGACCATCTTTTTCCACTAAGTCTTTCCCACAACGTGAAGAAATCAAATAAAAATCTATTTTTCATCACTTGAACCATAACCCCAAAATGGCGACAAGTTGAGTAGACACACAGAGTCAACTCCTACAAATAATTGGTAAAATAGAGGAGGCCAGCTCCATCTACAACTATTTGTACTACAATGTTTAATACACTTGTCATAAACTTCCCATTTTCTTGTTGTTTCTTTTTTAAATTTATTCAGTGTGTGCATAATTGATATCATGCATGCCTTGATATTGTGTATTATAATTTTGTCATTGTGTCGGTCAGCTGCTTGTGTGCATGCATTGCAAGATGTAGGCTGGGTCTGATTAAGTGGAACTCTACCAAACTACCTTCCCTATGATGGATAATATTTTACACTTGACAGGACCAGTAGGAAAGCAGAATTCGAATTATTATCTATGTATGACAATGTGAATTACACCGAGAATAACAACTCATCATGTCAAAGATTGTTCTTATTATGAGCCACTACACTTCCAACGATACAAACTGTTGAGACTTGTCAATTAAATGGAATCCATTTCACAATTTTCACTGTGATTCTTTTTCGTCTGAGATAGGTGTACAAATGATGAATGCCTTTGCTTAACTGACTACCTAAATGTTATGTCATGATGTCGCGAGGAGGAGCCTAGAAGTGGTGTAGGTATCTTTATTAAGGAGAATCTCATATATAAAATTTGAAACAATATCGATGTTTTCATACCACATATATTCGAATCAATATTTATATAAATCACTAACACACAATCTTATTGTAGATGTTGTATGCTGATCAAACAGTCGGCTAGCTCACGAATGTTGACATATTTTCTCATACTTTACAAGATATCATGGATATTACCCAGAGTGTTATCAGGAGTGATATTAACACAAATTTATTGAAATATGACAATCATATAAAAACTAACGAATATTTTGATAATATAATAACATAAGGATATCTGTCAGTTATTACAAAACTAAACTAGAATACGTTCAGCAATGGTAATTTTGATATATCACATATATACTAACGATATATCATCTACTCAAAATAGATAACAGGTGTCATCAATCGTCCATTATCAAAACAAAGTAATTTTTCCAGCAAACATTCAGAGATTTAAAGATAACCTAAACTACCTATTTATTATTCGCATTGAATGTCCCAATGTTAATTATAATAAATTCATAAAGTTATACTCCAAGTTATTTAACAAATCATTTCCTAAAAGTGAATCAACCTCTTCAAGTTCCATGAAGCAACAACATTAGTTCACTACTGAATTATTAACTTTATCCCACACAAATCCAAATTATCCACTAAGAAGTTAAAGAAACCTACTTATCAAAACATACAGAAACTTTAATAATTCATTCAATACATTATAATGAAAATTGAAAATATTATATTTTAAACAAATACTTGAAGGTAATAACCACAACATAAAGAACTATTAGTCAATATTAAAACAAATAATATACAAATCTGTATTCCTCAATGAGTTTGTCATAAATCATATCCCAGTTTCTAACAAAAGTTAAATAGCTGAAAGCTTTATAATATTTTTGGCAAAAATAGGCAATCACACGAGTCAGAAAGTTCCAATGACAAATCTTTTTTTACTTCATTGACAGACCAATAGTGTGTTCATCCAATATTTGGCGATACAAAATATTATAAACATTGTAAACATTCAAATATTAATAAATTATCTTCCATTACCAATGAACAATTAAATAGCCTATTTGCTTGGTTCTGTACAAACAAGTTATGTCTCAATTTAAGTTATTCAGCCATCTCATACGAGGCCTAATTTGATAGAATTAAATAGCATTATAAATGGCACACGGCTAGATTGTATCGGGAATGACTGCAATGAAAAGTCTAGCAAATTTCTTGGTATTCATTTTGATGAAAATTTAACTTCAAAATATCACATTAATCAAATTTTAAAAAGGTTTTGTGGGCTCTGTTTTCCCTAAAGCAAGTAAAGCATGCATTGCCCTCTAACTGTCTGCTAACACTATATTATTCATTGGTACATTCCCACTTTACATCAAAGCTTGGGAAAATTTAAATTTTAAATCCATAGTTACATTGCAGAAACAGGTGATTCAGGTAATATACAATGCACCATATAATGGTCACACTGACCCATCAGGAATACTAAACTTCCTGATTTATTTGTCTACCATTCACTAATTTTCATGTATGATTACCTTTCCAAGAAGCTCTCACCATCATTCAATGAAATATTCACCTTGAACTGTGGCAGATCAAATGGCCACGTAACAAGATAGTCCATACTTTTGTACATAAGCTATGTATATATATATATATATATATATATTAATAATTTAATCAAAAGAATACAGGTTTCGACCTATTGGGTCCCTCTCCCGTGTCTCTCTGGTGCGCATGTACAAATGGCTGCCTGCTACAACGGAATAAGCAAACTACGGGTCTATGAGAAGACAACTTATATAGCTAAACAGGCCCTCCAATTTACAACTTCAAATTCCGTACTTTAAGATTAATGTGTATTGGTAGATTGGAAATAAATTCATTATCACTACTTAGATTAACTAATTACCATGCCACCTAGCTAATAATTAATAAATATCCAATACAACCGAAATGAAAATTTAGTTAGACAAATTATATACTTATTTCAATAAACAAATGGACAAATAAGTTTATTACTAAAATTTAGGAACAACCAACATTTCAAGAGTTTTCAAAGATTTAGGTCTGAAAATAGATGATAGTCAAGGTTTTTTTGGGTACTGTTTGATAAAACTTCCAAATTCAAGGGTTTTAGAGGCTTTTCATAGATATGTCCAAACCCTGAATATATCTATTACCAACAAAGTAACCAGCTTCAGCCACAAAGATGTCCTAACATCATGATTAATTACATAAACATTAATGATAAAAATTCTCCTTACCTTCTAACACCTGATCATAAACTCTCTCCTCACACGTTATTATCACCTCAAAGTGTTCCTTACATCCTTGGAACCTCTCTGGTCTTGGCTTGATACGACGGTTCCTGTCCAACATGTGTAATATGCCATTCTGCGTATATCTGAAGAACTATCATCAAGGATATGATAAGATCGTGTGGAATGACTAAAAATAAATAGTACAACCACCGAACCACACTTCCTATAGCTCATACAAACAACTGAACCACACTTCCTATAGCTCATACAAACAACTGAACCACACTTCCTATAGCTCATACAAACAACTGAACCACACTTCCTATAGCTCATACAAACAACTGAACCACACTTCCTATAGCTCATACAAACAACGAACCACACTTCCTATAGCTCATACAAACAACTGAACCACACTTCCTATAGCTCATACAAACAACTGAACCACACTTCCTATAGCTCATACAAACAACTGAACCACACTTCCTATAGCTCATACAAACAACTGAACCACACTTCCTATAGCTCATACAAACAACTGAACCACACTTCCTATAGCTCATACAAACAACTGAACCACACTTCCTATAGCTCATACAAACAACGAACCACACTTCCTATAGCTCATACAAACAACTGAACCACACTTCCTATAGCTCATACAAACAACTGAACCACACTTCCTATAGCTCATACAAACAACTGAACCACACTTCCTATAGCTCATACAAACCACCGAACCACACTTCCTATAGCTCATACAAACAACTGAACCACACTTCCTATAGCTCATACAAACAACTGAACCACACTTCCTATAGCTCATACAAACAACTGAACCACACTTCCTATAGCTCATACAAACAACTGAACCACACTTCCTATAGCTCATACAAACAACTTTATAAATGTTTTCTCTAATTCGGACAGAAGGTTTAAAAATAAGAAACAATTCACTCGAGATTTGTTTAATTATAACTTTAAGACAAAGTGTATAATATTATAAATGGAATGACTGTTGATTATTTAGTTACAGGTTATGGGTTCAATTAATTACTTGTACTCTTGAGGTTAAGGTATTTTAAATGTAAAATAAGACAAGAATATAAAATTTACAAGATGTCTCAGGTTCAGCCATACTGACATATGTGTCAAAGAACATCCTAACAATTTCAGCCATACTGACATATGTGTCAAAGAACATCCTAACAATTTCAGCCATACTGACATATGTGTCAAAGCAAACAATTTCCCCTAAACAATTTCAGCCATACTGACATATGTGTCAAAGAACATCCTAACAATTTCAGCCATACTGACATATGTGTCAAAGAACATCCTAACAATTTCAGCCATACTGACATATGTGTCAAAGAACATCCTAACAATTTCAGCCATACTGACATATGTGTCAAAGAGCATCCTAACAATTTCAGCCATACTGACATATGTGTCAAAGAACATCCTAACAATTTCAGCCATACTGACATATGTGACAAAGAGCATCCTAACAATTTCAGCCATACTGACATATGTGTCAAAGAACATCCTAACAATTTCAGCCATACTGACATATGTGACAAAGAACATCCTAACAATTTCAGCCATACTGACATATGTGACAAAGAACATCCTAACAATTTCAGCCATACTGACATATGTGTCAAAGAACATCCTAACAATTTCAGCCATACTGACATATGTGACAAAGAACATCCTAACAATTTCAGCCATACTGACATATGTGTCAAAGAACATCCTAACAATTTCAGCCATACTGACATATGTGTCAAAGAACATCCTAACAATTTTAACTACCAACTTAAATCTGACAACTATCAAGTAAGCTCTCCTGAGCTTGAAAGTAACAACAAGCATCACTTTGGGCTGAGAATCACCAAATTGATCCCTTTTTAAGAATCAATAAAGTGTTACAGCATGTCAATCATATAGATTGATTCATAACATCATGGGTCTCTCATCATATTACACAATGGTACCATCTCATTGAATTATAGATGGATATGAAACATTATCTGATGACATAAAACACCGGCAATAACTATCATTTAGGTATTACACTACCCCCTTCCACCCCCCTCTGAGTAGTAGGCAGGAGATAATTCCAGTCCTTTAACACATAGGTATCACACCAGAACCTAATAATTAACGTGTTTTATGAAACAAAATGTATCAACACAAAAACTGAAACGTTGATACGACAGTAACTTTTGGTACTCATACTAATATATCTAATATATTATAGCATTTCATAAACTTGTATAAATTTAAAAAGAGATTGTCAGAAGTACAAAACTTTAGTCAATAACTAGAGTTAGCTCTATAAGAGAAATATTATTAGAATTGAAACTTCTCTCTTATTATCTACTACCTCCATTTAATAATGTAGTTATTTGTGACAGTTTTATATCACAGATTATAATAATGACTCTCAGACAAAGTTTTGTAGAAAATAATCTGAAGATGAACTCTCAATTAGCATAATATATATGATATCTGTTTAAACTAACATCCGAAGTAATAACCTGTAACATTACCTAATAAACATTATAATAATAGAATGGAGAAGTTAAACATTACTCTCACATGTAAAAAAAGTAGTACAGATATCATATCATAAACTGATCTATTAATAGCTACTTCAGCCACATATATACAACATAATCTCACTTTTATGCCAACTTAAGGACCTGACTGAAAGTTGGGCATTGTGGTGGCATTAGAATGGGGGGAGGCATATTCAGCACAGAGCCTTGGGGATGGATAAATGGGTATAGTATATAATTGTATACAATATACATATAGTGTATTGTAGAGATAATAAAAGACCACGTATATTAAGTAATAACAATTTATTTATTTAACTACAATAATATTATGCAATAATCTGCTGCTTCTGTCCAATGTCAAGTGTCATGATGAGAAATGATATGATGAACAGATTGATGACATTATATAATATAGTAATGTTTTGTTAGTGATGGCTAGATATCACTTGTGGCTTATACTTTATATATATATTGATCAGGTGGTTAATACACGTGGCTTTTGATCCTTTGTTAACCTTAACTATCAGTTTATGACAATTTTTACAGTTTCCCAGAAAATTTAACAGTCAGTGTTTGGCAGTATTATATGGCAATGTATGGTATCTGTATTGAATAAGCATTGGCAGGGGCTGAATAACGGGGGAATTATCATGACAGGAAATCGGGTCCTTATCAAATGTTGGCAGTAGGTGCAGTTGGCACCTATTCGCGGTTAGACTGTACTTATCTATTATGCTGGCGTTGTGTGTGTGGATTTTTATACTTCAGAATACAAAATATCTGAATTCATCACACCAGAAGTCAAGGCAGGAAGGATTAAACTCAAATGAACTCTTTGAAAAGGACCATCAGCCTATTACCTTTTCGTCAGCAAAGGACAGTTATTTGTCATCTGGTTGTTTTGATAATTACGTGGTCAATGACAGCCGAAACCAATGTGTAAGTGGGTTAAAAGATGTGAGAATGTCGATATTTTACAAATACTAAAAACTCCAGAATGATGTTGTGGGCTGGACAGAATGCCAGTGTGGGCCGAATTCAACCCACAGGCCATATGTTGCAAACCCCTGGCCTTGTGGGTAAGAGTGTGGGACTTGCTTTACTCATGGTCATGCTGTGCAGGAGGTCAGAGGTTCAAATCCCAGCCATGGCATTATAGTAGGAAGGGTTGTTCATCCAACCAGGCAACTGGCCAGGTTTTCTCCACCAAATACAGTAGGCCCTGGCCATTAAGCCGAGGTAATATTTAGGCCTAAAATATCACGATTTATGGTAGTACCATCCATTAAGCCGACCTAAAAGTCTGAACTTTTCCCTGCAGTATTTCCAGGTGATGTTTTCAATCCAGGAAATAGTTTTGTTTTCATAATTCGTACCAATGTGTTTTGTATACTGTCAATAGATCAAGGCAAATTATAATGATCATTTACACAAACAGTTAGTGCATACATAGGACATCAAACTTAAATTAACGGCGTGACTAAACAATTAATGAACCGCATAAAAGTCAATAACATATTGTCAATTACTACTTGTCTACTGATCCTTTGATGGTACATTTTGGTCACTAACACGGCAATATAAATTACCAGTATATGCAATCAGTTAGTAAGTAACTCTCTATTGAAAATAAATAAATTAATCGGTAATTATCCCATTATTAGTATAAATATGCCAAGACAAAATATGTATATGGGAGTACCCTAATGTCTATGCTGCCAAATGAGATATGACACTCTTTGGTATGGGATGTTTTGGGTATGAGTTGTCTTGTTACAGACACTGCCTTCGTGAAATTTATCCATAATTACAAAAATCAGATAATTCTACATATAAATATTGATTTTCATTATAAAGCCATGTATAATTATCATCAATTTGTTTCACTTCTATGACTGCATGAGTTTAAATCAAAATGACGATTGATGTCCATTTGCATCTAGATCTACTAGAGTCTAGACTAGTGTCAACAGCTGCTAAAACACTGAAATTTTTCTCCTGATGACTGGATTTTTTGACACCGAAATAGCACCAGCCATTAAGATGACCCCTCAAAGGTTGACACAAAGTATCGGCTTAATGACCAGGACCTACAATATGTCATATATTGTAAAATCTAAATTTATTTAGAAATAGTCCCAGTGGTGAAGCTGTAATTTACAGACCATATGCATCTCCCTCATTTGAGGTAGCTAAGCCACATAAATAAGTTCCATTTCAGCCATTATTATATTCTGTTTTCATGACAACCAGCAAATTCAAATGATTAATTTTTAAATGCATAAATCAACACATGCCAAGAAATTATATATATTCATTGGTGTAACTAACATCAGTATACATACCCTCTAAGTCTAACTAACACAGAACAGCTAATGACAGATATAAAACAACTGTTTGTTGTTTGTACATCAAAACTAGAGTTAATGCAATAAAATAGAAAGTCAATTGTGCAATAAGTTACACGATAAAAACAATTCAAAACTCATTAAATATATCCCTCAATGTACTTATAAAAGATACAAATTCTTGTCTTTAAGAACCAAGTCTCTGTACATCTCTTCATACGTTGTGTTAAAGTCATAAATATTAGGTTTATCAGGTGCTGGTCCCGGAAGTTTAACCTGATTCCCAGAGCCAAATGAATTCACTCTAAACCCCTTCTTACTGAAATAGATAAAAAAGTAGGCAGTCAAATAAAGTAAATATTCAAAATTAGTATCCATATTATAGAAACATATTTTCATCAAAATATTACAGTATAAAGCAAGGGTTAGTCAGTGTGTGCTTTCTTAGTATAAGTAATATCAATTTTTATATACATTCAAAACATATTAATTAAGACTCCATAAGATTCCTATATACCACCTACATATGCCACACTCAGTATTCAGTATAGTAGACCTACAACAAGATGGTATTTAATGTTTAAAACTTTAACAAACACTTAATATTTTTACAATTACTATGTAGATTCAGCACCAAAATGCCACCAAATGTTCAGCTGACATATAGACATATTTGATGATGTTCAGTGGCCTTCAATATACTACGAGAGATAAATTCACTAAAGAAACATCCCATAAATACAGGAATGGGTTGATCTAGAGGTTTATAGTGTAGTGTTCTACACCCACTCTACTAGTTTGTTAAACATACAAACATTACGGTATATTAGTTAGTTGAATCAAATTGTTTAGCCTCAGCACTGGTCACACATATGGCCAAAGGGTGAGTGACTGTTAAGGAAACATCCCTAAAACACAGCTAAGAGCCAGATTTGAACACAGAAACTTCAATGTTTGTATCATAATTATCTAAAACTGCATCATCTAAAAGCCTGTATAAAAGCTGGTAAATTTAAGTCTTTGTTACAACAGTTATAATTAACATTATTATTCATGACATCACAAACATATAGTACAGGATTCATACACATTTTCACATCTCATATTCCAGGACTTTCCAATGTCAAATTCAAGGACCTTTTCCATGAATTCATGAACTTTTAATGCACAAAGATACACCCATATTTCGGAAGAAGTGTAATGACTGAATTCCTGTATGCTTATGATTAAAAATATAGATCTATATGTCCAAATTCCAGGACTTTCAAGGACCTCTACAAAACTTCCAGGCCTGGAATCCAAATGTTCAAATTCCAGGTTTTCAAGGACCTGTGCTAACCCTGTAGTATTAATTACACACTTCTACACTCTTCAGTTTGTGAAATAAAAACCTGCAAGGTACCTGATAATAATGCCAGGCCAGTAACAATGATATCAAGCCAGACAGGTGTGCTTGATTAATTTCAAGGGAAATTCTGCTTCTGAACATATAATTTATGGATGATATTTTAACTGAAACTGGTTATATTTTTATATAATAATAATATGTTGCATTTATATAGTGCCCTATTCAGCTAGATAGTTGCTCTAAGGCACTTTATTATCCATGACTAAGACCTGTTCCAATCCAACATACATCTCAACTCCCAAGGGAGCATATAACACATGCTGCCATTATAGGTGCAAAGCATTACTCAAACCCATAGCCATGTCAGGTTCTCATTATTACTGATGAGTAAACCAGTCACCACATGACAGCATTGCAGCTGCAAAGGCTAGAACCTAAAATCATTCAGCTACGAGTCCTATATTCCAACTAACTGCGCTATCACAAGATTGGTACTTTATGAGGTTATGTCTAAAAAATTAAATTATTGTTGATGATTGTAAATCTGACACAAATAAATATTGAGGTCTGACCATTTAATTCCATAAAATCATAAAGATATAGAACAATAAGGTAACTTCTAGACTATCTGCTGGATCCTCCTGTCATATCATGATAACTTCTAGTCAAGACATTTGGCACTAATCACAGTTCATGATGAAATAAAAAGTTATGTTCTTTGAATAAAACTTACATTCATTGATTCAGTGGGACATTTTAGTGCACGAGATCGCTCATCATAACACTAATAAATACAAATTTAATAGGCAATAACTCAACAGCAAAGATATCGGTTTGCCATCTTGGCTGCCAGTCGTTTGATCACGTGACACTGAACACACCAGCATGCAAAATAATGTTCCATACTACAATTTAAGTACAACTTAACAATATAAGCCTATGATTGTCCTTGTGGTTTATTAATTAAAATTCCATAATATTGCTGAGGTACAAGCTATAAAATTAATTATATTATGGAGATCGATTAATATGTGATGCTACAAATGCCGTCTAAATATTTTGCCGGAGGGTATATTTATTTTGGATTATGTAATCAAATTGATTTGTCATCATGCTCATGGAATTTCAGCATGTGTATGCATATATCTAACGGAAATTTTATTATGGCTGGATGCGAAGACAGTTTTTAACAGATAAATTTCCTGTGTTTAGACTCTAATGATATCGTATCTGTGCCGAAACTCCTCCACCACGAAAGTGTGCCATTTGGCCTCTAAACACTTTGTCTTTGAGTAACATACCTTGATACCGGATATCTTTAAATGTATTCAAGGCAAGAATAGACCGACACTGGACAGCCCATCACTATCTGATTTGACCACTTAAGAGCCCATATACAAATAACTGGTATAAGTACCAAAATACCCTAGATCTTAGAAGGAAGAATAAGAACTATAGTTAAGGAGGGCTGTAAATGTTTACACACCTAAGAAGTGCCCGATAAGGATATAGCTAGTGAGTTACAGTGTAGGTACGTGACAAAACTCGGCACTCGACTTAGGCCACTTCCTTGGTTACCAGCATTAGCGCTTCGGAATGGGGGTCATGTCTTTTCTGGCACGTCATCGGTCCATTTTAGGACTTGCCAAGCTACAACCACACTGATGACGTAGTTAACAGGTTCTTTTGCTACCTCGTTTTTGAATTGATGATATCGGCGGGAAATTACAAAAGTTATTTAATTGTGAAGTCAAGGGTCACTTTCAGCATCAAATATCTCCTTGAAGGTAAGCAGAAACACTTTTATCTGTTTAAGAAACTCTTTAGTACACAGTTATGTACATATTGGCCAAGTTTTAGAAAAATCGGACTTGACCTGTATTTTTGTAAAGCTGAGGGAAAAATATCGTCGCTCATACGCGTCATAGGATTGAGATTATTTGAGTGATGTATGTAATTATATATTAAACGTCAACATTCTTCTTGAACATAATGATATGAAGCTGATAAAACTTTCTACACATATTGGCTGAGTTTTGGAAAAATCTATGACAGAAGTAATCTAATTCAATAGTAGATCTCTTAGTTAGACTATCATAATCATTACTATGATCTTTAATTATATTTGCCTGAATCTATAATAAATAGGTTTTTTTCAGGTGTTCCTGACTGTGTTTAACCAACTGTCCAGATGTCTTCAATTACCAGTAGGATTTCATTTAAATAATTTTCATTTTTAAATAATTTTGCTGTCTCTAATTTCTGTTTATATTTACTGAAAATGTTTTAAACATTGTTCAGGTGTGAATAAAACTTATGTAAAATAGTTGTCATAGTTGAATGTCTGTGACTAAATAAGTAGAATAATTATTTATTCATTTTTGAGGCCATTAAGTAGGTTAATTAGTAATTTCAGAAGCAACTATAATATCTTTTCAGTTCATCATTATTTTATATGATGTCTTGTGTGATCTCCCTGAACATTTTATTAAAATATGTAGCGTATAAATGTATTTATTATAACAGCATTTCATGAAATCACTTATTCCGATTAATGAATTAATAATCTAAGAATTTAATTAGCATCATAATTACATTGAATATTATTAAGACTTGACGATTATAAAGAGTTGTCTATATGAATCAAGTACTAATTTCTTTATCTTTATCTTATTAATATTAAAAAAGTTTTGACATTTTTGAAAGTGAAAACTTCAATTATGCCATTTATCATTTTATGGGTCACACATTTACTATGTTTTACAGTATAACGAAGGGACCAAATTTAGCCATAAATTACGACATTCAAACTGGCATAACTTTCTTAATATCCATCACAGGTTGCAGTCTTGTTGAAATACAATGTATTTGAAAAAAATTGTCACGTACCTATACAGTGAGATATCGGATATACTCAGATTATGATATAGTCACATAGTGACTATCATTATCATATACGGTTTATTCCGGTCTTGACATAATTACTTGAAATCAAAAACTTCCAACTCATTCGGGAAATTCGAAGTGTAACTTCGCCAAACGTGCATGAGTAGCGCATTGGTCCTACTCATAACAGGGCCATTCATTGGCTAGACTCTACTGTTTTATGTTTAGATCTAGATCTAGAGTTTTGTTTACCTCAAAAAATTATGAGCTTCCATGCTTCTATTCTGGTTACTCGAACAAACAACTGCAATTTTTAACTCTGTGTTAAACTGGAACGAATCATTTCTGCTCCTGTTCATGTTCCTTACATAAAAACCAGCTTGTTAATTAAATAAACGAACTGATTTATACAACTCCAACTAACTTAAATTCCCTCACTCCGTCAGAAAAGAACTTCCGTTTAGTTCCACTAATAATCACTAGGGGAGGGAATGTTCTGTGTCTGTTGAAACCTGATTAGATAGGTCGAATTATGTTTTTAACAATGAGCAACTAGTTTGTAAATTAATATCTCCTAGCAAACTTACAATACACATAAAAATATTTGATACGTTAAGTTTTCATTTATATCTTTGACTGTGAGTATTGTCATACGTTGTGGAGTTTAATGCACTGTTGCTGAATGTGAGGCATGTTGTCACTGCATGGTTATTGATATTATAATGTTTGCGTGTATGTATTGGATGATGCTCAAGACATGGCAATGCTTCACACAGATTTATTTACAACTGTACATGGATGATGATGTTCTATTGAAGCGGTAAAGTTATGAAGTTGTAAAGATTAACTGTGCTGTGTTCCCTGTGGCTAGCATACGGTCACGGACACATAGCCATGTATACTCAGTGCTACCAGATCTACAACTAACTCGATCCATTCTGTACACTGGTACTCAGACATCATGTGATGATAGTAACCTTGACCTAGGTCTATATGCGACAGTGCTATTAAAATAGTGTATTCCAAGGAATTAGATTTAACATCTCCTTTCTTTTTTGAAGAATATTTCAATTAATTTGTATAATACAATATTAATTTTGCATATATATATATATATATATATATATAACTTCGGTGTCATCCTGTAAAGTTCTAGTTCGGCATCTAATATTTCTAGTCTACCCTTAATCAGACTGATCAACACGATTATAGTATTATGTAAATATGGTTCATAGTATAACTGTAATGATATATTTGTGTTATAAAATAATGCACCCTTATCCCTAGTGGTTAACACACACACACACACACACACATATATATATATATATATATGTGTGTGTGTGTGTGTGTGTGTAACACGCATCTACAATCGGTTACTTTAATTGTGCCCAGGACTGTATTTTAGTTAATTAAGTAATTAAACACATGGTGGCAGCACTACCCGGTGTATCACCGTATACCAGTGTCTATAGTTCAGCCTCGTGGTCAGTCTTGTCAGTACAGGCAACTAACAGACAGCCATATATGTGACAGTGGAACACAATTAAGGTATTTGCTCCAACCAGCAAATGCAGGTTACTTAACTATAAACTTATTACTTATGTATCTAGGTGTTTATAACACAATAATATTAAAGTTTATGATACCAATTAGCAATATTATGGATTTCTGAGCAGTTGACCCTGTTGAATGGCACATGGCATGCATAGCTTGGTTTGACCCTCAAGACAAAATCCTGCTGTTGATCCATAATTATATTTAGTAAAGTAGAATGCTTCAACATACACTCCCTGTTTGTTGTCCATGTATTCTCCATACTAGTTTAGTTATTTTTATATATATTCCGACTATTTCCATAATTTAGGTCTGACGTTCTGTACAGTGTGGCAACCGTGTTCACTTTATATCAACCCCTGGATTCATCATTCATCATCTTGGGTAATTGCAATCTAGTAATATTATCACAATAGTGTATATTATATATATATATATATATATATATATATATACACACACACACACACCGTGTCGGATTAACATTTGAATTAATATCTTATTTTGATTGATGTACTTGTACTTGAATTAGATTGTAATATTTCAATGTGTTATCGTGGATATTATAGGATATCTGTTAACATAGAGACCTGGATTATTTTGTTATGTAATATTTTTACACATCATTCATTATATTGATATTATACTAGTCGTTTTAGAATGGAATGTATTGTTTAGTCGGATTTAACTAATAACTAATTTATTAAATTAGTCGCTCAAAGTTCAAGTACCTATTGTTTTCTCGAGTGAAATATTGATTAATTATGGAACAGTTTGACTACGTATTCTGATGTATCCGTTATTGTTTTCCAATCTGATCTAAAATTGTGATATGTAAATATTCTAAATCATTATTTTTATTACATCTTTTCGGGGTTTCTTTGTTTATTTATTTGTTTATCTATATGTCATCTATGTTGATTGTTAATAAATCATCTCATTATTACGGAGGTCGTCCTTGATCTCTGTGTGAATGTGACGACTGTTACAATATATATATATATATATATATATATATACCACGTGACCACTGTACAGTAGTACAGAAATACTTGTTTAATAAAATCAGTTCATGTTTGAGATTTTGTTAAGGACACACGCTTCCATACATACACAGCGGTACATCCAACATTGCACGGTACCGGAAGTCTATTTAACTCATTGATTAACGGATTGAATTACCGGATCAATTAAGTCGCCAAAGAACTAATTGAAAATCGCCGTATTATTGGCTGTAGCCGGTCCAGAAGCCATTGATGTTTTTAATACATCGTCATTCACAGATGGAGAACGGGACAATTTTGCTGCAGTGATACGTAAGTTCGTTAATATTGTACAACACGAATTAATGAAACATACGAACGATATGTGTTTCGTAAATGTTTACAGCATGAAGGTGAAACAATAGAACAATATATTACTGACTTGAAGCATAACGCAAAAACATGTAATTACGGTATACTTGAAGAATCTTTAATACGGGTTCGAATTGTTCTGGGAACATTAAACCTCAAAGTGAAAGAAAAATTACTCTCTAATGATGATTTAGGCCTAGAAAACAATATCCATTTGCCAAGCCAACGAAGTCGCGAAATGCCAGATACAGGCAATGACTGATGGCTCTGGCAGCTGTATTGTGCCAGCTAGCGTCGGTGGTGTAAGGCGATCCCGTAAGAACAAAGGATACAGTAGCAACCATACATGTGACTCCGGACAGGGGTCAGAGGTCAGGAGCAACCATGAGAACCGAGCAGGCACACAGAAATGTCGTCTCTGTGGCCGAAAACACGGTTATAATGAATATCCGGCTTGGGAAAAGACTTTCCGTAAATGTGCCATTATCAGTAAATGGAACAATACTACCTCTGAAGATTGACACGGGGGCACATGCAAATCTATTCTCTATGAAGTACTATAATGCACTGAACCAGAGATAAAAGTTAAAGAAAGGAGAAACAAACTTAACTTCGTACAATAACGACAATATATCTACTACAGTCGGAACATACCGTGGAAAAGTAAATATATAATGATATCGCATATAACATTACATTTGATGTGGTTACCGGTGATGAGAAAACATCACTGCTGGGTTCCAGAGCATCAGAACTGATGGGATTGGTTAAGAAAAGCCAGCATGTACAGGTACATACAGTGACCAAAGGATCACATATACCAAATCACCCATACGACAGACTTGGATGTCTGCCATGCAAACACCACATATTGCTGAATGAAAATGCTGTCCCATCTGTACATGCAGCACGACGCGTGCCATTCGTTCTGAGAAGAAAACTGAAAAATTAACTGGAGAATATAGGTGTAATTAGACGTACGGAGGAACCAACTGATTGAGTTAATGCACTCGTCATAGTGGAACAGCCCAACGGGAGCCTTAGACTGTGTTTAGACCCAAAATATTTAAATGCGCACATCAAGAAGGAACATTATCATTTGCCACACAAATCGGAGATCGTTACTGATATGGCAGGAGCACAATTCTTCTCTAAGCTAGACGCTTCATAAGGATTCTACCAAATGCAGAACTTTAGATGAAGCGAGCACCATGTTATGCACGATGGCAACACCATATGGAAGATATAGCTTCAAGGGAATGCCGTATGGGATCAGTTCAGTACCAGAAATCATCCACAAGACAATTAACAGAATCATGGAAGATCTAGAGGGAGTTCGCATTTTTATTGATGACATACTGATTTGGAGATGTACAAAAGAAAAACATGACAGGAGACTACAAAGAGCTCTAGAAAGAATCTTAGTCAAGAAAAGTATGCCTGTAAGTGATTACGTGGAGAACAATTGCAGAAGAAACGGAAAAGATGAAACATTACACCAGGTGAAAACAAATATAATTAATGGCTCATTAGCACATTGCAGCCTCATCACGACTTTCTGCAAGAGCTCTCAATAGTTGACGGAGTTATCATCAAACAGTGTCGTGCTCCTAGTGTCGTTGAGAGGAAGGATATAACAAATAATCCATGAGGGACATATGGGAAATGCAAAATGCCGATCCAGAGCTCGTCCAGCATTGTACTGGCCCAGGATGAATGAAGATGGTCAGCAACTGTGACACATGTCAACTCTATCAGTATAACAACGAAAATAACCATTGCATCAACGTGATGTACCCGCAACACAATGAAAATAGGAACAGATCTATTTACTCTCAGTGGATCTGACTATCTAATTGTAGTTGACTACACATCCAACTTTCCAGAGATTGGAACTACATCAAAGCACGTGATTCATGCTTTGAAATCAATTATGGCAAGATTCGGGATACCAAAGATCGTATTCTCAAATAATGCGCCACAGTTCAGTAGTGCAGAGTTTCGGTCATTCTCAAAGTTCCACAACTTTCAGTTAAAAACATCAAGTCCAGAGTACACTCAGAGTAATAGTAGAGCTGAAAAAGCTGTCCAAATTACGAAAAGGCTGATAAAATAAGTCAGTTAAAAACAACGAAGATCCTCACTTGGGATTTGGTAGCTTACAGAGCTACACCTCTAGAATGAGACAAATTGCTAACAGACTTATTCTTCAGTCGTCAGCTACGAACTACATTGTCAAATGTTCAACATCACCAAATTGTAAAGCCGAAAGGAAGACAAAAGGAACTAGAACCAGTCTGCTAAATCATTAAAGTCATTACCTACTAATGTACCTGTCCGGTTATATTCCAACGGATCATGGACACAGATAGCAACAGTCTTAGAAGAGGTCAGTCCAAACAGATGATCGTGCTATTTACAGAAGGAATCGAAGACATTTGCTTCACATTGCAGACACGCGAGCAATGAATATGACTAGCAGATCAACACCTGCGCCAACCTATTAGAACACGTGACCGAATTGCAAAGAAAACGGAATGATGCGTTGAAATATGCTAAGAGTGAACTATAAGGTATATGACGAGGGCAGAATAATCCCTTTGAACCAAATAAGCTGTTAAAGGTAGTCCATCATTTACATAGCAACATCTATATAATGTGTACTCACGATCAACAATATGTAGAATGTCATAGTGAAATATTACTGCTTAATAATCAGTGATGTATTATCCAAATGACAATGTAGAAAGAATGTCAGAAAATGGTGTGTGGAATGTTGAACATTATTATACGACTGACAACAAAATGTGAACAATGTAATATTAAATATTATAATAATAAGGATATAACTAAAAAAGGAAGATGTAATGATATATTTGTGTCATAAAATAATGCACGCTTATCCCTAGTGGTTAACATGTATATACCACGTGACCAATGTACAGTAGTACAGAAAGACTTGTTTTAATAAAATCAGCTCATATTCAAGACTGTCTTGTAGACATACACTTCCATGTATATATATATATATATATATATATATATAGCGGTACATCCAACATTGCAATAATTATGTCATACAAATCATGTATTACGCATAATTTAATCCTCATGGGAATAATTAATATATCCTAATGACAATCATAATGTGAGTAAATATGAATGATGTAGAATATATCAAATACTATGAATTAATATGTGATAATGTCCACATCTCTACTGTTATTATTCTTCTTAATTTGACATATCAAAATCTTTATATTTTGATGACATTTTTATCGTCCTCCCCGCTGATGGTACGATACTCTTGTGACTCTGTCAGTTTTGGTAATGGGGATTGTGGCGTTGGTCTTGCACGTCCCGTTAACGGTGTAGGCTCTGGTATCTTCGGTGTGATACTGGCATCCAATTTTATGTCATATTTTCCTCTCAGACATCCTACACCTTTCTTTTCCTTGTATACAATTGCTCTAAATATAATACTTTCCACATATAAAACAGTAAATTACCACTTCTACGCAGACGACACCCAGCTATATATATATATATATATATATATTACTTACACCAACCAATCTTGCAATTGCAACACTCCAAACATGCCTTACGGATGTCCAAAGCTGGATGGCAACAAATGAACTAAAACTAAACCTGGATAAAACAGAATTTATGTTGCTTGATAACAAATCACAGAGAGAAAATTTGACTGTTTTTTTCCTGTTGTTATATTAAGTAGTGTTATTAGTCCTACGGACAAAGAACGTAATTTAAGTGTTATTTTTTATTCTGATTTTTTCCTTCTCGAGCCACGTTGATCGGTGTGTAGGTCTCGTTTTGTGAGTCTTCGCGACCTCAGCACAATGAGGCGTCATCTCACCGAAAACATAGCAGTCACCGTCCTTTTCTCTTTCGTTCCTCATCTTGTCGCGTTCTTAAAAACTACCAGGTGTCCAAAATTCCTGGCCTGCATAGTCAAACATTGATCTAAGTTCTCCCATATTGTGTCCCCCGTACTTCAGTCCTCATTTGACACGCTACACCTGCCAAGTCAACCCAAGCGAGGCAGCTCTGACACCCTGTACTTTCATGTTCCTGTGTACAAACTTAGCGTAAACAAGTCAAAAGTACACTTTCACAATTGTCTCAGCTACGAAGGTCCTTTATTGTGGAATTCTCTACCTCACTAAGTTCGTTCGGCCCCAACATTATCATGTTTCAGACAAAGGCTAAAGGATGCATATCCACCTTAACCTTCCCCAATCCAACCTGTCTGTTCCCTTGATCATAAACATTTTCCGTCCAAGGAATATGACAGAGATATCTGGTCTAGTTTTGTCGCGCCTTAGAATTCGTTTAACCGAAATTAAGCATGCAATAAGCATGCAATAAAAGTTTTAATTGAATTGAATTGAACAAGTCTGCGTACCTGCTCAAGATGTTACTACATTGTGTCGTATGTACACGCTTGGCAAGTCCTAGGGCGCCTCCGTGGTCTAGCGGTAGCGTGTTGGACCACAGATCACTATCACCCGTGTTCGAACCTCGGCGTGGGCATATCCGAAGGTTGTTTCGTCTTTGACTTCGCCTCATTATCTTTGGAGGTCACTCGGCCCATTTAGCCTACCTTGTGCTCAAAAGTGGCCGTAAAACACCAATCATCATCATCTTTGACGAGTCCTAGCATGACGCTGCTTTGTCTTCCTATGATATTCGGCATGTCATTTTTGATTATTTCTGATTATTTCAAACCCTTTTCTCTGCGGTGATTTATGACTAGGCTTACTTGTTCCAGTGTTTTCAACTTGGTCCCACCGAATGCTGTTATTGACACTCTTGGGCTAGGTACACGCTGTGCACATCTGCTTGTAACATATTTCAAGTATTTGAATGTATCCATGTTCCTTATGTTACAGTCTGCACCTGTATCTATGTTGAATATGCTCATTTTTAATGCTCATATCCACAGTAGCGATAGTCAAAGATGAGATATCCACATTGCTTGTGTTTTGGAACTCTCCAATTGTCATTTGTGACAATACTTTGTTTACTGTATCACGGTCCACTTCTATCCATTGTGGTATCCAGGTTTCCAAGTCGTTGGCTGACACGTGATCCGTCATATTCCTGATATCTGGTCGACCTTTTCTGTGAAATATTACGACCTCGATCTCTCCTGACAGCATTGATTGATTTCTCTGGGTCGCTTGTACTCGGTGCCTTCAAATGTAGGTCGCTAACCTCTGCGGCTCTGTATGTGTCTATGGCCTTTGTTAAATTTAGGACTTTGTCTCTCAGGATTCTGGCCCTTACACTGTCCGAGATAATTCCACAGACTATCCGATCACATATTAGCGAGTCTTTTAATTCACCATATTCACACGTTGCTGCCAAAGTCCGTGTGAAAAACATCAAATCCTTCATTGGCACCTTGTTTTCTCATGTTGAATGTATATCTTTCCATTGTAATGTGTTTCTTGTGGTTGCAATAGTTCTTGAAATATTCAATGATTTTATTCAATTTCTTCTTGTCGTCATCTTCTGTCCACGTAAAAGAATTATCTACTTCTAATACTTCTGGTCCAACAATATGTAGAAATGTCATAGACTTTACTACTTCTCTTTTTGATATTCCTGTGACCTGCTGATAAATGTCAAATTGTTAAGAAAATCTGTAGTCATGGTTATCAGTTTCCTGTGTATGATATAACAGACTGTAACAAAATGAAAATGAAATACTTTTACAATCACATATTTATTAAAACATTTCAGGTTTCCACATCAATATTTCATAGATAAGCTAGGGGCACATGAGTATAGGGTTTAGGCAGTTTGACAGATAAACATTAAACATTGAAATTATAATAATAAACACATTACATACCATAGTTTATGACTTCTAGATCGCAAATAAAAATTCGATTAAACTATAACGTCCAACGTGAGATCCGGTATATTGTCACACGACTATGGCCCTTTGAAAAGTACTGAGATGTCTTGATTTGTTTTTCGGGGACAATCCCCAGGCTGTCGCTTATTCAGCACAGCCTCTATGTGGGAGTGGTTGATAAATTACCCCCCGCACACACCACTCACTGGGGAGTAGTACGGAAAGATGGAGCCGAAATACCCTGAGGGTGGTCACTGCCAGAGTGTTTTACGTCCTCGGAGGGGGGTCTTTAACTTCCCCCTTTATTTTTAATAATTCAATGGAGACGGCAGCGCCATTTAACGTGGTCAGCCACCCACGATGTTGTGAGCCGAGAAATTAATCTCTGGAAAAGATTCAACCTCTTGCTGGTATCGAACCTGTGACCCATGGCACCAACTGTCATACAGGTGTTTAACCGCTAGGCCACCGGATGTCACTTTGTATGTACTCTGTAATTTGATGATTTTATTTATACTGATCACTAAATCAGCTTCTCTCATCTATTTCACGATATATCTCACTTCAGTTAGGTCGTGGCAAGAGTGATGATAATTAATTGTCATATCTTGTCGATCATCCAAGACATAAACACAAACAATAACGCCAACATCCAAGGACAACAAGCTCACGATGGGGGGGGGGGAGTTTCCCCTATATGTCACAAATAAACTACAACTAAACAGCATGTGGCTGGTATCTGCAAGACGTCCTATTTCCACATACGGAACATTAGGAGCTTAAAGTCCATACTTACCCATGGTGCACTTATTTCTGTGATCCTTGCCTTTATTACATCACGGTTATATTACTGTAATTCCCTTCTTCTCGGCTTGTCTGATAAATTGCTTCAAAGGTTGCAACGGATTAAAAACATCGCAGCTAGGATAGTCACAGGATGTCGGAAGAATGATCACATCACTCCGATATTGAAGGAGCTTCACTGGCTTCCAGTAATTAAACGGATTCAATTCAAGACACTTATGATCACATACAAGGCGTTAAATAGTCTAACACCGATATATCTGACAGAACTTCTTCATGAGAAGGCTAACATTCGAACACTAAAATTATCTGGTGAACTGATCCTTGCCGTTCCTAAATACAAACTTATGGACTGAATACTTTTAGTGTTGCTGCGCCAACATTGTGGAATAAGTTAACTAGTCATATTAGAAATTCTAAGTCACTAAATGTTTTTAAAAACATGTTAAAACATCCTTATTCAAACAATATTTTAATTGTTAATGTACTCTTTATATTTAGTGATTTTGTTAAACATCTCTTTCTTTATTGTACAGCGCCATTAGAACAGAGTTACCTGGTGTTGGCGCTTTATAAATATAGATTATTATATATATATATATATATATATATATATATATACCTAGATGGCAATAGATCGCAGTACTGTGAGCTCCGGTGGCCTAGCGGTTAAGCACCCGGCACTTGATGCCAAGGGTCACTGGTTTGATCCCAGCAAGAGGTCGAAACTTTTCCAGAGATTACTTTCTCGGCTCACAACATCGTGGGTGGTTGCCCACGTTAAGTGGCGCTGCCGTCTCCACTGGATTATTAAAAATAAAGGGGGACGTAAAACCGGGGGAGGAGGTTTCTCAACCACAACAACATATGGAGACTGCTAAATAAGCGACAGCCTGGGGATTCTCTCCGAAACACAAGCAAATAAGCAGAGTACATTATTCATGAGTTCAGGAGCAGACCAGCCAGCAACAATTGAACAACCACCTCGTGATGTTGGACACGTCACAGATGACGGGTCCATACATGAAGACACCGTGGCTGGTAACAACACAGTTACAGAAGGTCTCACTGGTGATGTAATTGATTGGGAAACGATCGTTATTTCCAGACCCGTCAAGTACGACGGTTTAGAGGTAGTTAACGTTACTACAGTTTTATTAATAAAAGTACGAATACTGGCGTAGTTGAAAAACCAGACGGGTTTCTACTTGTTTGACTGCTATTATTTCTTTTTACTTACGAAACATATTGTGGTAAACGCGTACCGATTTGCACGGTACGAGCAACAAACTCGCCAGCGTCGAGACATAACATCAATCATCCGATTTTTCCTTCTCTGGCATCACATTGTTCAACTGTGCGCAAGACAATATGACACCGCACGAAACTTCTGGCGAGTTATGCTATCACCTAAATGTTTTTAATATGAACCAAGATACCAGAGTACGGAATAAAATCCTATAGTGCCTGTTGGGTATTCCAGTCGGTAACCGGACATTTAGTAAACTACAGTGAAGAAAACTACAGCCAAGACTGAGCCAAGTAAACTAGTCAAGAAACCTACACTGAAGACTCAGCCAAGTAAACTACAGTGAAGACTCAGCCAAGTAAACTACAGTCAAGAAACCTAGTGAAGACTCAGCCAAGTAAACTACAGTGAAGACTCGTATATTCTAATTTTTTAGCAAGACTATCCACTATCCAACTAGTTAAATTATCACTGTTTAAAAAAGATAACTATTTAATAGGTTAGCAATACTATAGATTATGACACAAATTCATTTTAATTGTTTATTTTTATTATTGTAATAGATGGATAATAAAAGATAACTTGTAAATCTCATTTTTGGGTGATTAACATTGTCAGTTTATTTACATTTGATTACAATAAAGTTGACTTGTAGTCTAATAATTTGCTTACTGAATAAAGCATTATACTTGTACCAGAACTGGTATTTATGGATGCACACAGTGAGTGAGTGAGTGAGTGAGTGAGTAAGATAACAGAAATTGCAATGCAAACATGTTATTATATTCAAAAGAAAAATGAGTTAAACAAAACACAATTATACAAACATAATAAAATTTATTTATAAAGTAAACTGTACAGAAACAAATAGACCCAGACAAAACAACAATCAATCAATCAATCAATAATGATCATAAACCATTTTCACATAAAGTGACAATCTTCATTTCATAATAGTTGTATTTGTCTATGGTTTATGATGTTTCCAGAAGCGTCTGACATCGTCATGTCCTGCTCTAGTGACAATCATCACCCTCTTTTTGGCATTGTCCCAAACAAGAACACCAATATCCTAAAAAGTGAAACATGATTTCATGACCAGATGGAAAATAGATCACAAATATCAACAAATAGTAAATAAACAAAACAAAGAGTAGCAAACCTTTATGATGTAATTATGTTGATGTAAATAAAACTTAAATAAACTCAATTATGCGGATGTTATGGCAGCAAGCTATTTTTTTTTTTTATAAGACACATACACATTTATTGGAATTTAACAGACATGTTTACAGCATAGTCACCTTGGCGTAATCTCTAAGAAGCTCGAAGTCGCTCTGAGACAAAAACTGATTATAGAGAACACCATCTGTAAACTTGAAACGATCTCTCTCTAGCTCCCACAATCTAATCTGATCACTAATTGTAGGAGGAAGTACTGGTCTCTGAAATACACAAAATCAACCATCTAGTCATTGAGTAGTTTATCAGATTATAGAAATTGGACATTAAAAACAACAAAGACTATACAGGTACTTGTACATTGTAAATTATTGTTTGTACATCATGTGATCCAACAATCTGAATCACATTAAACACACACACACACACACATATATATATATATATATATATATATAGGAAGTACATCTCTCTCATATTATGAAGCTGTAGTCCATAATAATCTTACCTGCTTTAGTAATTCTGGATGAGCACGACCTCTGAGAAAGTTAATTATCTAAAATATCAACAAAATCGCATAATGAAGATCGATCTATTCATTACAGATATATTTATAAACTGTACATAAAATCAAGGTGGTCACAATATGTTGGTAGTGGTCTACAACATATGTCTATTAGCTATTTGTAATACTCTTACCTGATCAGCTGTGATACCAGCCTGTAAGGCTTTCCTTACTCTATCTCTAGTTATATTACCTATAGCCAGGTTAGGAAACCTATTTGAAGCAAAGTAAATTTTGTTTTCTTTGTTTAAAATCAAATTATTAAGACAGTAGTCGATATTTCGATAATTATCTGAAAGACACATTCAACCACCAAGGTTACAGCTGTAATTTTTCTCTATATGGTTAATTAAATGGCAAAATATTGAAAGATGAAACATCCTTGATATATAAGCTGGAATATAAACTCTTGTTCTAAAGGTTTGTTGTTAACTGTGTTATTAGATCAACAATGGAGAAACTGTCAAACACATACCTAGTCACATTAAATATGATAAGGGATTTTATTAATATATATGTATTATTTTGGTTGTTTTAAGGGACTGTGTGTGTATTCTTTTTTTCATTACATTAAATCGCCATGAATATAAATATGTATTCTTTTTATTACAATGAATCACCTGGAATATAAACATGAATAAAGCCATAAATAAATTATCTGCTAACTTGATAAATAATCTAAACATTTTACATACTAACCTATATAACATTTCACAAAACAATGCCAGAAGAGCCACCTGAAGTGGGGACTCTGAAATATTGAAATCAAAGAGTACTTAACTTATTTAATAACATTGTAAAATAATATTTGTAGATTATAAAATGAACAATAATACAAATCTGTTTATGATATATTAAATAAAATTATCTATGTTCAATGCTAATATATAAATATGAATCATATCATGGTACAGTCTGGTTCCAATATAATGCTGTGACTGGGTTTCATAGTTCATGTATCATGTTAGTGATTCCTGGAGATGATGATGATTGATGTTTTACGGCCACTTTTGTGCACAAGGTAGGCTAAATGGGCCGAGCGACTTCCAAAGGTAATGAGACAAAGTGAAAGACGAAACAACCTTGAGATATGCCCACGCCAGGATTCGAACATGGATGGTAGTGATCTGTGATCCAGCACACTACCGCTAGACCACAGAGGCGCCCCCGTGCTTCCTGCAGAGAAATAATTGTCTTAACAAGCTGGATCTATGACATTAGTGTAGCAAATAATAATTGAATGGATGCTTATTCCTGTCTTATAATCTGTGACTCTGTTGTGTTATAAATAAATTTGAGATAAACCAGTCTTCACCAATTATGTAGCTTCTGTTCGTCTTTCAGTCAACCAGAAATAGTAAATTCTCAAATATTATTATCTGATTCACCCTGCTCCATCCTTGTAAAAAGCTCCAATTTCTCTCTAATATAATAACATTTTCATTTAGGAATCCTCTCTGCTTTAGATTAATCAATGTCTTATACATTCAGTATAAGATTTAAGACTTTTATATGAAAATATGTTCTCTGTTTATATTTAATAAAGAAAATTCAATAACTGTGACTTGAGATACAAATAACCAATGACCATATCAACAATTATACACATAAAAGTTTGTTTATTCTAATATACAATCCAAATGAGATTAAATGTTCTAACTGCGGCTTACATAATTACTTGATAAATTGAACAGTCAGTGATTCTTGGTAACATTTTGGGCTCTGATAAATAAAATGTGTTAAAATTTACTATTTTCAGTTCAATGGATCAGTTACCAGTTAGGTAGTTTTCCCAACTTTTTGCTAGGTACAGCACCATTTTCCCACTATCCGGTGAGGTTGGTCAACGAGAGACTTTGAAAACAATATATAAATCCTATGATTTAGATCTAATACAGAAAAGATAGGCATATATCTACCCTTTTCTCATCAGACTGGCTCTACATACACATGATATGATATAGGGAATAACAGGAGTCTCAAAACTGGAGTTTTACTAAGAATATTTCTGCACCCCTCTTCATAATGGAATGTATATATGCCATACGGAAGACGACAACCGTGTTTGTTGACAATTATTAATTACCCTTTAACATTAATGACATGCATTTAAAATGAAAAGGAAATAAATTTTCTATTATAATAAATGGCATTCCATCCAAAAATAAAAGTCAATCACAAACGAGTTTTGATAATTGGGAATAACTGGTTGATTATTACAATATGATTTCAATGTTGTTGATCCATCAGCCCGTCAAATCACATGCCACTAGCCATGGGGGGGGATGTCAGAGACAGTTTAGCAAGGGGTAGTATAAAAATATATATTCAGACATAATTTCCATTTGTACTGGCATGTTTTCCCCGCTGGTCAACATTGAGCAGTAAAGATGATAAACATGATCCCACACACACACACACGTAGATGTCTGCTCACGTCATTTATCATGACTTGTCGCAGTGAATGACGGCCGGTCCAAGTCACTTATCTTGTTTACATGCCTTTCTAACTTAACTTTTTGATGTTTTAAGATCTTTCACAATAAAATTGTCTAGTTTACTGGTATAGCGTAATGCATGTCAGGTTGATATCCGTCTCGGAAAAGGGGTATTTTTTTCTTCTTCTCTACATGCGAGTATCAGTGTCTGGATAGATCTGGCAGGTGGGGTGCAGAGATTGACCTCCCTGGAAGTTGGGACAGCGCCCCCAGGGAATGTTTGCCCAGATCTGGCAACCGAGCCATTAATCATGATGGCAACCGAGCCATTAATCATGATGGCAACCGAGCCATTAATCATGATGGCACATTTAACTTACCATGTGCACAAAAGTGGCCATAAAACATCAATCATCATCAATTAGTTATGAAGCAAGCACCTCCATCATTATACCTACACTACATTAGACTGCACTAATGTTTAGACAAACTGTACTAGTTCATTATTGTTAAGGCTCTTACATATTTTATTTAGTTTTCCTCCAAATTCTGTCTCCTTTATTATGCTATTTAAATGGTTATATGTACAATACCTTATAATAATTTTCTACACTGAACAAAATGCCACAAGAAATGTATTATTGTAATTATTATATTAAAACAGGAATTAATCAAATATTCAGGTATACAGGTATATGTATCCAGATTATCTAAGACATATTGAATTATTACAAATGAAATTTAAATTATTTTGTTACCTGTATATGCATAAACCCTGTAGTTTGTTTCCACTATAATATAACCTAACTTTGGCGTATGAGTGCTAGGCTTGTTTACTGCAGATGCCAAATTAATGGCTAGATGGGTTGGGTAATAACGCTGTGACTTTCTCTGGAAAACAACATAAATAATTAAAATAGAGATATCAACTGGCAGAAATGTTTAGTTTGAAAGAGCACTTAATATTTAATAGACTAATCACAATAAACACAATGATAATATATTATAAATGTTACCTTTCTCTGATACACCAAACCAAATTCTCTGAGATGTTGTAGTAATCTTTGCTGATTATCAGACATACCTTCTGTAGAATAATCCTAAAAGATAGCAATGTCACAATGGCTCATTACAATTAAATACAAACAACAGGAGTATCAGAATAACCACGAGCAGAAAAAAACATTTAACTCTTACAAGGATTATAATTATATATCAACAGGTGTGAGATTTCTTAATTAAACAAATGTGTTATTAATGAGACATTTGTAGATATAATGGATTCAAATAAATATAATGTGTTTTTCATTTCATTGGTTGTGAAAAAAAATATATATTTCAAATCACCGATACTCCAGTATATAAATATAACACTGACCTCTTAATTAAAAATGCGACTTACTTTGCCTAATGTTGAAAAACTTAGCTGGAACAAAAAGGTAAGACATTCAACCAGCTCCATGTTACGAGTCTGAAATGCAGAAAACCATCATTATTAATGATTAGTAACCTATACAAGCAACCATACCTAAATATAAATACAGAGACATTCCTTTATAAATTTGTGTATTAATGAATGCTAGCTACCAAGCTAAAACCTTAAAATTTAAATAAAATCCAACCAACTTTAATAAGCATAGAATATTTATTTAATTTCTCACTAATATTAAATACAAACTGTAAAATTAAACAAATATCTTACTTCAACAGTATCAAGATACTGCATCATGAAATACCAGACCTGTGTAGCCGTGTCGAGCAACAGGAACTGGAAACCAGCCGGTGTAATGTATGACTCTTGACCTTCACTAGATGAAAAGTAGGTCAAGTTTATTATACTGTATATGGAATACTAACAAGAAAACATCCGTAATAGATGAATGTGAGATAAGGAAAAACTGAATAAAAAACAATAATGAAATAAGTCTATTAAATATAAGATATAAATAAAGAGATAACCTTTTCATGAGTCCAGCATGGTGAAGGATATCAACAACATCTCTACTGACTGCTCCAGCACCTCCACATGAGCCAACCATGTAATGTAAGACACACTAAATTAGAAAATATAATCACTAAATCATCAACCATAAATACACCTCTCCACACAGACAGAACTTCTTTCAGTATATTACAATGTAACGGGGAGGACCACCATCTAAACAAATCTTCTCCTCAAAATTTAGTGGCTTAGTCACTTTAATAAAAAAAATTATAAATCCCTCTAAAATTATAACACACACACACACACACACACACACACACACATGAATTATTCACAAAGCTTTTATGATAAAAATAATATATATATTCCCATCAAGTGTCTCAAATAATGTTTCATGTCATGTTTCTTTTGATGCAATCTTGAAACAGAGTTCAAGGTAATCTATGACATAATATATAACCACCAACAAGTGGGAAAGTTGGCACATCTTCATCAATCCCACATCTTCCCAGTCATAACTGTCGCTCCATCACATCCAAAAGCTATTATTTTCGTCTGATACTCAGATATGGCATATTATAAGCCACTGTATATATAGAATAACATGCTACAAGTGACGGTATATATAGAATGGCAATGTACAAGCCACTATATATAGAGAAGCTGAACCAGACTTGTCAACATTGACAATTGTTAACAATTTGACTCATGGTTCATTATAACCAATACAACAAATAAACAATAATTCCTGTTCTATCACAGCACTATCAGTAAATTCATAACAGAGAATTGAGAGAAAATCTGTATCAAAAACTTCTTGTTAACATTTTTTCCTCTCTGGTGCAGCAATACAGTAACTGAATGGTTTGAGACATTTTTAATTAATGCATGTTTCTCCAATCTAGAGCATGTTGGGCTTGTCTAAGATGTGCAACCAATTATAATTAGAATATGGTATGTTATTCAGTGTAATAGGCCTTTCCCAACACATAGCTGGAGGAACTACCAATGTAGGGTAACAAACTATGGTAAAATGGTAGTTTACCGATGAGTTATACTGGCAATATTCATTATATTATTTCAATAACATATCTCCTTCACAAACAAGAGCCAGATTATATTATTCAAAAGACACTAATCCAAGACTTGAGATAACAGATTTAGACAGGAATCATTCATGTTTAGCTAAGTGTTTACAAAATGACTGCAACAGAGGTTGATGAGAAACTTGATCCTTCAATTCCATATCAGCCAATATTTCTATATATAATATTTATATATGTATAGGCATGAGTGAGCCAGAAAACTGATACATCATGATTCATGAGATAGGTCCATTGCATGACATAACAGCCACATATCAGACTACTGGTATTTATCACAAACTTTCTGACAAAAACATCACTAGATCATTCTGAAATTTACAAAACTTAAAAAGATGTATTATATTGTGGCTGTGATGTTAGTATTATGTATGAACGATAAATACTTCATGTTAGAATCTTTAAGGGTGTTTATGTTTTATACAAACATCACAGTATATTATGATGAGGAATAAAGTTTCATGGAGTACCAAATCTGGGAAAGTGTGTATGTATGTTATGGGTAACTTATAACCAGGGCTGGAAAAATCTGTACCCCAGACTTGTGGATTTTGTATTCGGGCTAGTGACTGGTCCAAAATACTACCCCGAATGGGCTACTGGCATTTTGAGATAAAATATGCAGCAGCCTTGTATTTGTTTTTGGTGCAACAGGTTTCAGGTCTTTTGGAGCTCTTCATGGTGAAAGAAATACACAGAAATTCTACGGCTTGATCACATCAAGAACTTTATGAAAATGCATTAATAAGTCTGTGAAATATGCCCATTAAAATTAATAAATATTAGTATGTTAATATATTAGGTAAATAATATAATATTCTGATATATTTTATAATTTGTTTGGAAAATTATTACACTGTAGATCTGAATCGTTCTGAATCGATCAAGGTGATCTTTAAACAGTGTGGAAAACAACTATTTTGTGACAAATAAATCAGTTTAATGCATACATGGGGTCAATTCCATTTTGTTAATTTCAATCAATTCCATTTGGTCAATCTTTTTACGATGAGTATGTACTCCCAGTACCTATTTGGAATAGCTGCTCCGAGTAGTTTATATTCCAAGTAGAATTGTTATGGAAGAAATATTTCAGAATTAAAAAATTTAATGGCAAAATAATTTGTGGATTAAATTTTTTTTTAGGAAACTTCAATTCCAATTCAAAATATTTCAATTCCAATTCCAGTTTTTTAAATAATCAATTATAATTCCGGAATTGAATTGACCCCATGTCTGGTTTAATGGCTCAGTTGCCAAATATGGACAAACATTCACTGGGGTCAGTGTCCCGACTTCCGGAAAGGTGAATCTCTGGTGCTCCACCTCCTAGATCTATCTAGACACTGACGTGTACATGTAGAAAAAACACACCCCTTTTCTGAAATTGATATCAACCTGACATGCAAAAAGGTAAGTTAGAAAAGCATGTAAACATGATAAGATAAGTGACTCAGACTGGCCGTGATTCGCTGCAACGGGTCATGATAAGTGGCATTGGCAAACATCCACGGTGTGTGTGAGATCATGTTTGTCATCTCCACTGCTCAATGTTGGCCAGCAGGGAAAACATACCAATACATTAGGTTTTGTATTTTCAAATCTCTCGTTGGCCAACCTCACCGGATATTGCAAAAACGGTGCTGCACCAAGTGAACAGTGGGAAAACTACCTGAACTGGTAACTGGTCCATACACCTCATACATGCTATAGATAATTCCTGCTAAGGGCTGAGAATATTAGTAAAAACTGGGTTTGTTTAGTGTCAATAGATTTAACATGAACTGATAAAGCTACCAACTTTTGACTCTTCATTTACGACTTTGCTAGGTTGTGGGGAGGTGGGGTAGTGATTCCTTTTGAATCATTGTATCATTGCTTGTATGTAACTGGGAGGGGGGATTAATTAGCATTCCAATCAGAGATGTCAATTATAGAATATTAACTATGTGCTCACAATTACTGTTTTACAATTTTCCTGGTTTAAAAAAAATAATTGAATGAGGCTATTAAGATTTAGAATATTTTTCTGGCCTTACTTATAACCGTTGTATATAAAAGAGTTGGTGGTTGATCATAAATTTTTCAGCAGAATTCAGTTATTACTCATTTCATCAAACACATTGTTTCATAAACAACTTTTTCTAAAAAATATTTTCATTCTCTACCATTCAATTTATATTTAACTAAAATATCACTAGTAATTATTTTTGTTATAGCACTGTATATGCTTATTAAATACTAATACATACCTCCCACCTTTCAATTGCATAGTTCTCTAAGAACGGTGTATCTTTAGCATGTTTGTCTGGATTTAAAGCTCCTGCACCTGTCCATGGATCACCCCTGTAGAAATGTGTTTAAGAAACAAATCAGACATGTCAACATTTACAAAAATAGAACTAACACATAATTAATGACTAATTGCTGATTACTAAATCTAATAATTAACAACTTTAAGTAAAATAAGACAACTTTTTTACATAAATTTCACAAACATGTTACTGTATGGATAATATGAAACCTAAAACTATACTTTAGTAGACATCTGGAACCACAGAATTGTAATTCACATTAATATAGCATATAATCAGCAACAAAAATATATTTCATTAAGCTGCAGGAACTTACCCTCCTAATAAAGCTACCTTGAGGTTTGTTCGGAACACTTCATTTAACAGCCAACCAGGTAAGCCACCAGGTAATGAATGTTCATGCCAGACACGTAATGAGGTAAGTATTTCTGTACATTTTGTGTGCATGCTGTAACCAAATATTTAATAACACTGAAGCTTTTTTATTTGTACAATAAAATAATGTGTATATTACTTTAAAATAAACAAAATTGAAGTACACAGAATGAATAATTTGCAAAAATTTAAAAACAGATGTAATGTATCTTATCAACATTGACTCAACTGTGAGATATAAATGATAATCCTTACACATTTATAACAATGTAGATCACATACAGACATGTGGGAGTTAATGGGGTGAATAACTGCTAAATGTAGCCAAAGAAGGATAAAACTAAAGTATGAACTTACAGTATCTACAAGTAATCAATCACTGAGTACCAAAAAAGATCAAATAACTAAACATTTCATCTTATTTCTCTGGAATTATAACAATCTTCTTACCTATGAGCCTGAGCACCAACCCACGCAGCAACAACTGTATGTGAGACAGGCTGCTCAACAAACAGTAATCGCATCACATAATGACGTGCTAATAGGGGCAGATCTCTATAAAAAATTATGATTAAACTTTAAAAAGTAATTAATATTTGTACGGCACCTTTGAATGGCTCCTGCTAGTAAGCGCTTTATTAAATATACATTATTATTATAGATTAGCTAAATACTTTTATATCCATGCAGCATTCAGAAGATGATAATTTTGATTTACAAAACTTAGAATAAACTGTCTCTCATAATTAAACAATTATACAATATCATTCTTTTATACCTTTCTTAAATTATTGAACTGAAGAAATTGAAGCTAAATGTTTCTTTTTAATTCTTTTATATATATATATATATATATATATATATATATATATATATAATTATATTACCAACATGTCTCATTACAGAAAGGATTACATTTTAACAAGTATAAGAGCATTTGAAATAAGTACATTTTACTACTAATATTATTAACATAGTATATTGTACATACATTTAATCATATATGTACACACATCCTCGGTATAGGTATCTGTCTAAATGAAAACAACATAATCTGGCACCAATCTAATGTGGTGACTGGGATCCATAGTTAATAATGAACAACTTTGATAGTTGACTTCCTCAATGGGTCCATCTGGATTAGTGATGGAGAGGGTAGTGATAGGCATAGAGTAGGGACTGCCTTATTATTTTCCCATTTGAGATAATAAGAACCACAACATTACATAATTCAGGAAAATTAATCAATATGTTTTTGTATTTTAATGTACATGACAAAATATTCAGAATGATCAACTCAATACCATCAACACCAGTACATGTATAATGATCAACTCAATACCATCAAGACTGGTATATTGATCAATTAAAAACCACAAACACCAGTATAATGATCAACTCAATACCATCAACATCAGCACATATATAATGATCAACTCAATACCATCAACATCAGTACATATATAATGATCAACTCAATACCATCAACATCAGTATAATCGTTCTGGTAATTAAACATTTAATGAACCACATATGAAATCAATCACGTACAAATTGACTTAGAATTAATTAAACAATGCTGTAATAACTGAGAGAATGTTAATTATTAGTACAGTCTAGCCCCACCATTTGTGAATGGCTACTAACCAACAACCTTTGATGAGGACCTGATTTCCTACCATGACAACATCCCCATTTACCTGCTGTATTAACTGTATTATAACGGAAGTCTACTGTACAACAATGATAAACACTCTTCTACAAAACCAAAATATCTATGCCATCCAAAGCCAAAGGAATGAGATAATACTGCCTTCAAATTGAAAGTCGTAAAATGGACTACTAAATCCAACAACAGTAATGCAGCAAGAGTTCATGATGTAAATGAAAAACAAGTGAGAAAATGGGGAAACATGAGCCAACCCTGAAAACTATTCCAAGGACCCACAAAGCCAATTAAACCAACCATCTGAAGTGGCTACTATTGGAAGATGATGTATTAAGATGGGTTGATGAACAACATCAGAGTGGTTTCATTGTCACATGATCAATGATACTTCTGGTGATATTGAGATGGGCTAGAAACCATAAAGAAAACTCAAAAGACTTCAGAGTTACCCAAGACTGGTGATCCAGGTTTATGTTAAGACGTAACCTCATGCTCAAAGTTAAGATGAAGATGGCATAGAAATTATCTGGGGAACTAGAAAATAAAAGTGTAGATTTTAAATACTACATAATAAGAGCCAGTCCAGGTCAGGAGTACCCGGTATCCCTCACCAGAAATATGGACAAGACACCAGTGTACTTCGACCTGTCTGGGAATAGAACCATCAATAAAGGGCTGATGGCAATAAACTACCCCTATGGTCATATTCAAGAGAAAAACACTGCCGAAGAAAGAGTGTCATTGACACTGTACATGTGCAGGATGAAGATTGATGCTTTACGGCCACTTCTGTGCAAATGGTAGGTTAAATGGGCCGAGGGACCTTCAAAGGTAATGAAGCGAAGTCAAAGATGAACCAACCTTCAGCTACACCCATGCCAAGATTCGAACTCAGGTGGTAGTGATCTGTGGTCCAACACTCTATCAACTAGACCACAGAGGCGCCCCTGTACATGGGCAGGAGAAAGGGTGAATGGATGACATCAGATGCATCAACAAAGTATGGGCCGATCAGCCAGGTGGACTTTTAAAACACTATTAGTATGGGACATGTTCAAATCTCATTTATCTGATACTGTTAAAAACATTGTATATAGAAATAATACAATTAATAATTAGCTGTTATTCCAGGTGGATCAACAAGTGTAGTGCAACTGTTAGATCTGTGTTTAGACAACATTTGTAATTTGTGGAATGAGTGGATGGTGTCGGACAATCAATCATGGACTCTGGCTGGCAATATGGCCGGCCTCATTGTGAACGGGTTGTTGATGTATGGGATCAAATCAACATTTGTGTGTTCCTTTAAAAAATGCAGTATTTCAAATAAATTGGATGGAACATTGATGATGATGATAACATCCCATTGTCAGAGATCCAGACATCAAATACAGAGAATAAATAGGATGATCTGATCTGACCAGATGATTGGGAAGATATATTCAGGGGAGATTCAGATAGTGACGGATTTTAAAAGTGTTAAATAAACAATCAATAATCAAAAAAATCAGATAATTCTATATATATAACTATTGATTTTCATTATAAAGCCATGATTTATTATCATCATCTTGTTTCACTTGTATTTTCATTCCGTGACTGTTGTTGACATTCTTCCATTACGACTCGACATCCATCAGCATATAGACAGCCATCAGTGTGACATTTCTTCTCCCGATGACGGGATTACTTGACATTGAAACATCATTGGCCATTAAGTCAACCTCCAAAAATAAGGCTAAAAATTTTGACTCAAAGTATCGGCTTAATGGTAATGTCTAATTTGAGCGTAATTACATATTTGAGTAAAAACATGTACCGGTACTTGTGGATGGGTTCATCTGTTTATGTGACAGTTAATCAACCTTGTCCCTCATATGTGGCTCTGCCCAAATATAATACTAATAACTTGTATTCCAATTCATAGCTGTTAATATGTTTTGTTAATTATACTTACCGACTTTCCTAAATTATGCCATGTTGTACCTGTTCTCATAACCTCAAATATAGAAAATACTTGAGTAAATGGGTTCAACAAAAAGTAATAACTTGCCAACTTCTACCCTTTTACAAACAATACACATTCACCTAGTAGTAACCTTTTGAGGACCAACTTTCTGGATCATGCTGCTTTGATTAAAGGATGGTATATACAGATGGTTTCAGAATGAAAAATACTGTAGGTAAATATACATTTTTTGGATTTTTTTTTTAAATTCGAGATTATTATCAAATCCTTGTCAAAATACACAAACAAATACAACAATGTGTTTAGTTGTGATAAAGAATATATACTCTAAATTATATAAAAAACTGCATCTAATGTCCAAATCACAATCAACAATCCCTCATCAAAATTCTTTGCCTATCCATCCTTGAATTCAACTCTTTCAAAAATAGAAATTTATTCGTAAAATTATATGATTAGTCTCAAAATATCGGAACATAATGTGGCTATACGGGTCTTTCAGTTGCCTCTATACACACAAATGCTGCTGACATCTACTTACCAACATGAACACTAATCACCAAATCCCTTATATATTGGGGTTTGGTCCTTAAAAGGTCTACATAAACATTACTGTTTCTCTCCACATACAACTGAATATAATAATATTGTGTTTCATGATTTATTCTCAAAGTGATTTGTCTTCTCCAGGTGAGCACAGATACCACATTACAAATTATAGGCAAGTGAAATCCACCATCATTGGTTTCCAGCATGCATTATCCTCTAGCTTAGAATACATACAGCTGCTGATATTAAATGCTTCCAGTGTTTCTATTAGATTAGGGGAAACTATTGTTTGTATATTTGGGTTTTATCAACACACAGATGTGGTGTTTTGATGTCACAGTTTGTAGTACAATATTGACCAGTTTTATATCCTGGTCACATGAGTACAGTTATAATATGTTTGGCATTTTAAAGTTTTTTTTAACTTTAGGGTTTTATCCTGGTCCATTAGAACCATGGGGGGGGGGCCCTATGCGCAGAAGCTAGATTAATTATAGATTGTTTCTATAAATATATTGTATATTGACTGCTACGTACTGGAATAATTCAGTAGCGTATTAATACTTTAATGTGTATGTTTTATGAATATATTCGGCTAACCCATAAAACATGTGTGATTACATCTCAAAACTTATGTTCTGTATTTTTTTTCACAAAACAAAGTCACCTATTTGTGGTTCATATTTTAATAAAGTTTAGATTTAGCTTTAAATACGATGTTCATATACACAGTATACAGTTTAAATAATGTATCAGTGTTTTGTTAAAATCTGTATCACAAGAGCAGAATAAAGTCACAGCCTCTTCTATTGTACATGCTGTTTGGTTGTTGATGTATATAAGGGTAGACCTAAATATCTCAAGCAGAAATCTGGCTGTAATTTACTGCCAGATTGTCCCTTTTCCCCAAAATGTTACTATCTCCAAAGCACATACCATACCAGGATTTGGTAGAGTTGTGTACATATAACTGAATTTAACATTATAATTCTAATAAATCTGTTGGTTTAAATAAATCAGTGTTAGATTTTTTAAACTATGACCCATCTGTACAAAATGAGTCGGATGTCGGCAGTTTTCAAAATTGAGTTATTAGTATCACTGGAAAGAGCAAAATTCTCTCCTTTCATATCGTATATAATACAATAGATATCACGATTATATCTGAAGTTATTGGTTGACAAACACGGGTGAGGTAGAAACCTCCTAAGTGAGAAAATGGCCTTCAAAGTTGATGCAAAATATTTGTTGCATTTTATAAAAGTTACCTTAGTTACCGTCGATCGATCTTACTGACATTTGGTCGGTTGGAAGAAAAAGCCATTCTTAAGATAATATTACTACAATAAAAATAGTGGATTAAATAACATTTTATGCAATCCTCTACCTCTATCAATCTGTGGTTCGGTCAGCACTTCCATTTGCTCACTAACTAGGTCGGCAGTGACCCATGAAGTACACGATGGGAATGCGTAAATTTGTTCATTCATAAAAAATATGCCAATAACCCACAACAGGCCAATGGGACCAGTTTCTGGGGTTGTTGCTGCCAAATGACCCCATTTTGTTTATATAGATAGCATGGTGGGTGGATCTATTTCCAGGATTCTGGAGGCCAGAGAACGCATATATTAGCATTACCTAATCATATGCAGTGATATCTGATTTGTTAGGGATAGTCTCAAAATTATTGAAATATACCCACATTTTTTTAAGAAGTCGAGTGGAATGCTTAAGACAGCTCTACAAAAATCTCTTTAAAATACATGAAATAGTTATAATTAGATAATAACAATGGTGTGAATTGATAAATGGAATATAAAAAATAGTTTTTAGGGATGTTTCCAGGCTAAATAGTCTACATAGCTCCCAATCAATGGTCCTGTTCATAGAGATTGGCAATCCTCAGTAAATCAGCTGGCCAATCAAGAGCTGGCTAGCTTTTTGAGTTATTTCATAATAGCATTCATCGGAGCAGTGATTTATAGTATTTAACTCTATTAAAATCATCTTTGGTTGCTATACTGGAATGCTATTCGATAAAATTAAATACTATTATCTGTTTTTGACATTTTAAAAGTGGATTAGTTAGTTATCACTGCAAACATAACCAAAAGTGAACTGCATTGTGAGAAAATAATGTCTCCCTTTTGAGGACTTATCAATCACTGAAATATTTTGTTCACTGTCCCTTCGCTTCAAATTTGTGGGGAAATGTGAAAGGTATATTCAAGCTTATAATATAAAATATTGAACTCACAATTTATTTCTAACTATGGCTTAACAAATAGGACATATTATGTTGATCTTTCAGATGGAAAAACATTTGAAATACACACAGCTATTTCAATTTCATATTATCAAACTCAGACTGTAATATATAAATTTAATACATTTGTCACATATTTATGGGAGACATCAGGATATTCTAGAAGGAAGAGGTTTAACCGGATTAATGTAAAGTGTTATACTATATTTTTAATAACCATATCTACTTTCATCATTGGGAAAAGACTGTAGCTATATCCACACCCAGTGTTTTCTGACCTAACTGAAAATAGTTCAGCTGGATTCTTGTCACTGGGGTCAAAAGCTAGCCAGCCTCTGATTGGCCAGTACTTCGGGAATCTATGGAACGAAAACGATATTTGGTTGAAGCTTCTGGCCTTTTATATCATTTTAGTTGGATTTACACAAAATTGTTGGTTAAGAGTACACAGCTAGATTATAGTAGATATTGTTATTGACCCAAATAAGCCATCAGCTCTGTCAGAATAATAATGTTCAACTTGGTATGAGTTATAGTCTATTTAGAAACACACAACAACTCAAGATACTAGTACGGTGTCTGTGACAATCACCATCACATAGCTGCCAACAATTGAAAATTGGAAAGAGTAATAATTTTCACATGTAATGTGACCTATGGCTAACATGACACTATGCATCATAAAATCAAGTAATTTATTGATACCAAAAAATTTAACATCATAGGTATTCTTTTGTGAAAGGCTTAACTGTTTTTTCATTTAATCAGATTTCCCCCACAATTGAGTCATCATGCATAAGTATGCACTTTCAGTACATGATTACCCTACATATTCTACCCAATACTGAAATCTTCATAGGTTTGCTGTATTATTTATTATCATAATATTAACATAAAATACAAAAAACCACAGTGATCAAACAAATAAACATGAAAGGGACAAAGAAATCTACCATATAAACAAAACTATGTGCTTTTTTTGTAAACAAAGACCACTGGCCAATTAGGAGAGAGTAATTGAGTCACGTGACCATCATAATGCAAAATGGATGATTACCAGCCAAGATCACTCCCATCCTTCAAGCATGTTTCTTATATTGAGTAAATATTTATAAATATGACATCTGAAATGGTTACACCAGTATATTTTGGCATTATTTCAGATCAGGAAACTATTGGATGTTAAATATTTGTCGTTGATCATGCCACTTTTTCTGCTGAAAAACAGCCTAAAATTCAGAACAGTGCTTTTTAGAGATGGTTGGTGAGGTATTGGCGCAGGTGTTTTAAAATTTGATACTTTTTCCACTGACGGAAGACAAAATCCATACGTCCCGAGCATCTGGGCTACTGATTTTTCTGGTCTTGGACCACTGCCATTTTCGCTATCTCTGTATCAGGATGATTGACGTTTTACGGCCACTTTTGTGCACAAGGTAGGCTAAATGGGCCGCACGACCTCCAAAGGTAATGAGGCGAAGTTAAAGTCGAAACAGCCACAATCTACTCAATGAAACAATGCTAGAGTAACTAGAGCCGACATAGACATGATAATTAGAAAGTGTAAAAGCACGTAGACATTCAAGTAACATTTTATTTTTGTACACAAACAGTGAAACACGTATATTTAATTAGGCCGGCCATTTAATTATATACAACAAAACATAGGAATACCACTTTAACAACAAAATGGGTGGACCGATATTGACGAGGGCCGAGACTCATGCCAGGCATAGTCTATCACTCTATGCCATAGTGGCATAGACTAGATAGATGATAGATCTACCCAGAGTAAAAATGAAGACCACCAAAATTACTATATCCAATAACTTTGTTAGTGCGATTAGATGCATAGAGAATTTACCCGTATAACACCATGTTCTTCAATAAGTGATTTACTAAATATTTAAATAATGCAGCAGATTTGTGTTTTGAAATATTTGTTTTCAGCCAAGAATACCTAATTATCGCTCAATCACACCGGTTTCAACGACAGCAACATTCTTACCTAAATATAGCAAGACACGTTGCTGGATGACAGTATAATTTATCTAGCGCTGACACTGGAAGGGTTTTCAAATAACCACGAAAATCTTTACACTCTAATTGTTGTTTTCCTGCAACGCGAGAACCACTCGCCATGCCGAGGGTTGAACTATCTACCAACGTATGTACGCTTCTTTGATGTACGTTAAACCAGAGTGCGATAATGCTGATAATACTATTTGGTTAAACAATCTTGCTTTAATTCTGTTTAAATTTATATGTAAAATCCTTAATGTTAGCACAGCATTTTTTAATCATTCAATTTTTTTAAACTATTATTTTTTTCATCATAAAACATTATCAAGTAGATATACCTTCTTTTTTCATTCTCTCTCAACTCAAGAGGAATATACAGTAAAGATATTTTGAACGTGTTATTTACATCACATATAGACCTGTATTGGCAGATGGGGTTTTGAACTTCCTCATTTACAACTACAGGTATATATTTCAACCACTAATAATCTTTTTTTTTAAAACTGGGTTGAGGTATTGTCTGCATGTACACAATGATCTTTACAACATCCCCCAAATAAAATTAATATTTAATATATGATTGTTGCTCTAGAAGCATGACCTTAGAAAATTACCACACCTCCTCATTTTAATCAGATTGTCATCTAAATGAAGCAACACACACATATGTGTGCATATGAAAATTTGACACACTGGAATATAGTGTTAGAAGATAATGCATACTTATTAATGGCAGACCCACAATTCCATAAAAATAACCTACCAATTTATAAACCAACTTTATATATATATATATATATATATACAAGTTTAAAAGCCAGGCTCCATGCAGACTTTAACCCTTGCTCCTGTGAGAGGATATTTGGGACTTCGGCACATATAACTAAGGGTTTAGAATATAGAAAAGTGAACTTTAATGAGTAAACATCATAATCCCACTGACATTTAAGATTTGTCAGAAATTTTGTGAACACACAAAATAACACGCACACATTCACTTATATATATATATATATATATATGTACATGGATTCAATCATGGGTACACAGTGTTACATACAAGTAAAAAAATTTAAATTGCATATACATATATATGCAAAATTTTAATTATACACACATATATATATATATATAACTCAAATAAATTTTGCAGTGTCTTTATTAAATCTGACTGAAATGTGTGTAATAAATTAAATGTACAGTAAAAGTGTTTTTTTCTTGTTTTTATTTATAAGTTTATATTAATTCAGTGGCAACAGTAAATTATTAACATTTATACTTTAGACAAATGCAATCAAAATATTAACAGCTAGATTATCATCATTCCAGAATATATTTTGTAATAAATCAAAACAAAAAATAAGAACTGTTAATACAGAAATCTTTATTCTATTATTCTTCATGAAAATCAAATATCCAACATTTTAAACTTTACTTTACACAATAATACATAACATTTAAACTGGTTAAATAAATGATATCTAACTGACATATATATTTCATAAACATGATTGTCTGTGCGAGTGATAATTATATTCACTTCATTGTCTCATTTTAATTCTACCCTGTGTATATTTAACCATTCGTAATAATCAGCAATGTTTATATCTTCACCAAACAGCTTGTATCACCTGCCAGCCCATTGATATGGTTATAACCAGACCAATACCAAAGCACAGACCTCTCCATGGCTGAAGTGCCAGCTGATAGCTCACAGTGTGTAAGATCCGTGAGAAGGCAAAGATTCTAAAGTGCCACAGAGCAATCTCCGGTGATGGTGAAGTGAGAACATAAAGGAATCCAATTAAGACAAATGGTGGAATATTCTCCATATCATTGAGATGATTTCTGAAAAATATGTCATTGTAACAATATAAATATTAATAATAATTTTGCATATTATTCATGGAGAAACAAAAAATATACCACAATGAAAGGTATGTTATATATAACTGAAATATTTATTAATGAGAGTAGTAATTTGCTGGATGGTGTGTTATATATAACTGGAATATTTATTATTGGATAGTAATTTTCTGGATGAATTAATTAAACAAAGATAAAGAATTTTTTAACAAATGCTAAGTTTTAAAGATTACAAAGAGTTAATGACAAATATATTAAGAATATATAATATTGCAATAGAGATCTGAACAAGAACAATGATAATAAATTTGTTTTGGTTTTTCCTATCTAAGTAATTCTAAAAGTCAAGGTATCTAGGTGTCATAAAATATGAAAAATCATTTAGTCTAGGGGCTCATTTATCGAATGCTATAAATACGGAGTATGGACAGTTGTTCACCTGGACACTTGCTCACCAAGCAAATGAAAAAGTGGGCACTTGCTCATCAGTGAATGTTTAATGAGAAAAAGAAAAGATTTTTTTTTTGTAATTCAGAAATATATTTCTTAGTATTGCATTACCTATATAATGATTGGGATGAATATTAACAATTATTAGGGCATTAAAGTTCAGAGATTATTTTATTTGATTAATATAATTATGTCTCTCATTAAAAATTCACTGGTGAGCAAGTGTCCACTTTTTCATTTGCTTGTCATACACCCTATAGATTCTAAATACTGTTGACAAGACAACAAACATTATAATTCATATCTAGATCTATATTTCACCTTCTTATCCTTTCAACATCTGGGTCATTAAGAATTGGCTTTTTATCTTGATTCTTCCCTTTATAAAATGCGGCAACGTCTTCTGAATTCGAGAATGCCTGTCGGTGATTAAGATGGATTAGTGTACGTAGTATGTTTGTGGGTAGTCTTTACAAATAACGACAATATAGAAATAGCTAGCTAGTTAAATACAATATTTGAATATACTAGACTTCTACTAGTCTACTAGACCGTCTAATCACATGATCATAGATTAACTCACCCCCTTTCTTGACCTAACCAAAGATGTCAACAGAGACATAAAAATCATCTTCCCGATCACCACAATAGTATAAAACGGTGAAGTCGGCCATAACTTTATTATCAAAACTAATCAAAGCAGCCATCATGTGTAATGTTATGCTAAAAGACTCAAAACACGATAACGATTGATTCAAACATCCATTAAGTTCAACACAAACAGTATGAGACTATGACACAGTGACAATTCGGACTTTTGAACTATGTACTTTATTCTCTGTGTCTACAACTGACGAATACGAAGACAGTCCATAGGGATTTACGTTGAGTTCTCTGTTTGCACAGTTGATGAATTTATATAAACATTATGTGAATATATATGAAAGTTTATTTATATTACCATTAAGTTAAGGTTAACAACCAAAAATGTATTTATTTTTGTAGCTTAAGGGACGGTCATACTAATTACCGACAACAACCTAGAACAGGAGTCAAATACTTTCGGTAATTAGTAGGACGCCACGGGTATGGATGGCAGAAGTTGTAACAAAAATGACATGGTTACTATAACAATATATATATATATATATATATATATATATATATATATATATATATATATATATATATATATATATATATATATATATGCCAGTGATTTAGTCAGTAGATCAGTGAGTGAGTGAGTGAGTGAGTAAGTGTTTTATGCAGCATCGGTGCTGATCTTACGCAGGTCCACAATGATGTGGCCGAAAAGTACTCCTCTGGAAAATAGAATGATCAAATTTTTTATTATTAATGGATGCATGTAGCATATATATTCTGTTACATGATCCTAATTTTAATTTATTTCAGGTTTAAAAACATACTGGTATTTGTACATATATGAACTTGAATCTGATATGTGGATAGTTTGCTGGCAAAAGGAAACTATGGCGAAAATTCACTCAAAAACTTTGTTAATTTCATGATATTTGTGTTTTTTAAATAAATATTGGATACTCAGTGCTTGATTTCATCAAAGTATCAGGTAAATCGGTCTGGTCGGACAGCCTGTATACTTCATTATCTGATGACCTCTGAATTAGCAGGTCATTATGCCATGATTCAAATTGCTGTGGGGAAGCATCACTAGTTTGACAATTCAAGATGGTTTTAGACTCAGCTAAGCACTCACTGGCCAGCAGTTGTCTGCAGAGAAATGGTTCTGCAACTGTTGCAGTAAGATGTCAATAAAATGAATGCCAATTGATCTTTTGTAACAAAGAGGTGTGTCAGCAGGTACATTCGACCTATTACACTGAATCCTTGGAATTCTTGGCAATTTCCCTTTAGTCCCTATATATATGAAGCCAGCTGCTTTGCTTCATCGTACCATCTCTGGAATTATACACCAATGTCATCCCTCAAACATTGAATCTCTGATTTGATATTGTCAATCGTTGTGTATGCCTCAAATATCTCCACTTTGTAGTTTAGCTGACAAACCTTTAAAATAATCCAAACTATTCTTTAATATTGTGAAGCCAACAATAACTCCAAAACTCCGCAGACTATTTTTCATACCTATGGACGTAGTCTTGGTTTCACTATCCCAATTCCAACACCTTTCATTAATCTCTGTACAAACATATGGATTAACCATAGCATTAAAGTAAGTGACCACGTGTTCATAAAGCTCACCTGTTTTAAAACAAGAATGTATTTCAACCCAGCGTGTCTTGCAGGCGAATATTGCGGCAATATTGTTTGAGAGCAAGCTCCATGAATGTTTGCCTCTTGGGAGAATTGTCAAAATAGTTCACTTACTAGTAGACAAGCCCAACTTGGAAAAGGCCTCTATAATTTTTTTAATAGCAGATATCCATGTGGAATCAATCATTCATAAGGTGACAAAAAGATGTGGGTGGATGTCATTGTCAATGTTAGGTTTTTAATGTCATTTTCAAGGTAATAAAGGTCACCAAGGTCAAACATGCCACTTTCAGAAGTTTATTTGTCTAAGTAGCCTATAATTGCAGCAGAAGCATGATAATTGGCACAAAAATGTTTGGAGGCATTCTTCAAACCCAAATAACTGAACATTCGAAAATACGAGATGGCGGCCATTTTTCTCCTGAAATTTCGGCTAATTTTGTACTTTTTACATAACTTTGCATGTAATCATTCGATTTGAGTCATCTTGGTGTCTATTTGTATGGCTTCAAACATGCTGAAGCCAATTATGCTATCCACAAACCTCTCCAGTATACAATTACTTTAGTTTAAGCCAATTTAAATACAATTTTGAAGATGACGGTCATTATGTGTACGGGTACATGTAAATCAGGCCACACATCGCTGACATACACCCTGCCCCTTCCTGGCGAGGAATGAATGAAGCCACCAGTGTAATTACCCACCTTCCCTGTAACAACCGCATGAATGCTGCCCATTCTCCAGGCACCAGCAAATGACAATGATACACTCACCACAGTGATCAGTCGTATTATGGCCATTTCACATCACATGGGAAGGAGGAACAAAATTACTACTGACCAGCCTCTGTACAGCAGGGGCGAGGAATTGGTGTGTGTAAATCACAAGTTTGTAGGTGTCATCTTTATCATGGGAGGACTCCGTATCAGATACAACTTCTTCAAAAGCATTAGCCAATACATGGACAATGCAGGACTAGATGACCTATGAACTGAGACAGGTGTATATGCAGTCAACACCACGCAGACTATGCTGGAAGTCAAGGCCTACTTACGTGCTGTCAGAGGACACCAACTTACATACGAAGCTCTCTGGCACCTCAAGTGGCCAATGTTCAAGTCAAGGTTGGCTGAACATGGCCATGAGCATGATGTGGCAGTTGAATAGTTCACCCAAAGTGTGGATCAGGTGTTTAAGAAGCACAATAACGCTGACCACAGAGAAAAAACTCTGCACTGCAATCGATCATTTAGCTATCAGATACACTTCGTAGTGAGGAAGCCCTCATGGAGGAGTTTGACCAAGCGCACTCTGATAATCCAAAATTCATGTTGTGGTCAACTGATATGAGCATGGTTAAGATCTTGTTGGACTTCATCAGAGCTGAGAGGAGTGGCAACTGGATGCAACACGTAGAAGCATTCACTGCGATGCTGCCATGGTTCACAATATATGACCACACAAACTATGCAAGATGGGGGCCAGTTTACCTTGCAGACATAAAATCCTGGAGAAGACAGCTCCATGCAGAGTTTCCTGATGGAAAGATTGTAGTGAAGAGGACCAAAAGGCGATTCTACCAAGTCCTTGCTGATCAGGCAATTGAATGGATCAACAAGACATGCAAGATGCATTATGGCATCATCAGCATGACAAGAAATGACCAAGCCACAGAGAAGTTTATTGTCACATGGTCAAAACGATCGTGTATTTCATAAAAAACCAGATCACTCTTTAATTTAGAAGAATACGATGTTCTGACAGTCATCTGTCTCGAACAAGGCGTGATGCCGATGATGTGAAGAAGCTTGCAACTCAACTCCGATGATATGATGTATCCAGGTCAGACATGGGGTTAATTCAATTCCGGAATTGATGATCAATTTCAATTCCCGGATTGGAATTAATTATTTAAAAAAAATTGGAATTGATAAATTTTGAATAGGAATTGGAACTGAGGTTTCCTACAAAAATAAATCCACAAATTAATTAACCATTTTTGCCACGTTAACACTTATATGTGGTGTTATCAATATACTGGAATCAAAATGATCCAGAACTTAGGTTCCTTTTATATATATATATATATATATATATATATATATATATATATATAAAAAATTTTATGAGATACCCACACCGACCCTGGCATCCCATGTGAGCGTTTAACCAATTAAAATTGTCTGGGTACCGTTGGCTCCGCCCACAACACTGTAACACCACCACATGGCATACCTGTAATCTATATAGAGATATTGCCAGTTAGGAATATACCCCTGTTTAATGGTTAGAACGGAAAATAAATTCAACAAAGCGCAAAATTTGTGTGTACAGCTCTCTTCCATTAATACAGGCAGCGAAGCATACATTGTGTAAAATAATACATTTCTTTTCCAATCATCATTAGTATAGAGTAGTTACTAGTAGGATGTAGGGAGGCTTTTAGCAAATGTTGACATTACTTATGTTCTCATTGGAATTGATACATCAACATATCTTTCACAGCAATCAGACTTCCGGTCCCCCATTAATTGTATCATCTAACTGGGAATGCCAATCTGGAGCATTAAACTTTCCCCACCTCTCTTAAAACTGTGACTACTATAGCCTGTCCCCAGACCTAACTGTTTTAATAAACCGATAAGATCTTTCGTGAACTTACTATATGTACCCAGCAGAGTTGTGAAAGTAAACACATGATCTGACCCCTGTTGGACGAAACTAAGCAAAACATTCGTTTCAAGGCTCCTACTGGACACAATCGGTAATTAGGGATCTCCAACAGTGGAATATAAACACATCTTTGATGATTACAAAATAAACGTTTACATGGAGATCCACCCGAGACTATGATCATCCACTTGATCTCATCAAATATCTCTTTAGCTAGAAGTGTCTTGTGGTTAGGCTTTTGCACTTTTTACAATGTCGACATGTGGTGTTACCAATATACTGGAATCAAATATATCCAGAACTTTGATTCCCGTATGTATATATATATATATATATATATATATATATATATATATATATATATATATATATATATATATATATATATACAGACCATTTTAATTGATTAAACGCTCATATGGGGTGCTCAACCCATAACACTGTAACACCATCACATATAATACCTGTAATCTATATAGAGATATTGCTATTTAGGAATTTACTCCGGTTCAATGATTAGAACGTACAAAAAAATCAATCCACAAATTAATTTACCATCTAATTTTTTAATTCAGAAATATTTCTTCCATGACAATCCTAATTGGAATATACACTACTAGGAGTAGGTATTCCAAGTAGGTACTCGGAGTATGTACTCGGAGTGCCTACTCATTGTAAAAAAAGTATTAGGCAAAAGAGTCGGTAAAAATGAATTAGAATTGATAAATTTGGAATTGGAATTGAATTAGAATTGTTAAATTTGATGTAGAATTGGAATTGGAATTGACCAAATGAAATTGATCCCATGTCTGGTCCAGATTACACATGAAATCAGCATAAGAGGGTGGAGACACCTACTCAGAGACTATGGACAAACCTCTGGTGTCCCTGACAACAAAAGCCACTGCACCGTGTGAGGTGGTCAGTAATCCTTTAGTTGCAGAAGAGAGGGATATGCAGGCACTCATTACAAATGTAAAGGAATGACTAGCGGAGAGAACTACAGGGTTCTATGATGCACTAAAGAAGCACCAATCAAAGATTTTTGCTGACCTGTACAAAGCTGAAGTGTCTACTGCACAGAATGTAGAGAAAACAATGAAAGCTGACAGGAAGCTACTGTAGCGTCTGCTCAATGTTGTCATCGCAGATGGAGCAGTAGAAATGGTGAATATGCTTAAGAGTGAGCTGTCTCCATTACCACAATCATTAGCAAAGCCTGAAGGAGAGTTGAACACAATATCGAAAGCAGACTGGATCAGCATCTTGATGGTTGAACTTCACGCTCCTCTGATATTCCAGATATTGACATAAAAACCTGTCTGCCGATAGATGGGCATGTACTGATCCAGTTCCTTGGGAAGCCCCACGGATGCCAGACTTTTGACGACCTAGCTAGTGTGTTCATGCAACTTGCAGCACTTTACTTTGGAGAACACATAACCATAATTGATATAGTGTTAGATCGGTATATAGCGAAGAAGGGATTAGTACGAATAAAGAGAGTGGGCAAACAGAAGCCAATTTGCAAGTTTATTGAAGGAACATATGTCCCGCTCCTACAACGTATGGACCGCCTTCATTGCCTTGGATGAAAACAAGTATAATCTTGCCTGGTTCTTATCGGGTGTCATCATGATTAAAGGCAAAGACCAACCAGAGTGATATGAGATAGTGACGGGAGGCAAATTCATCAATGCTACAGATGGAAGATCAACGAGAAGAGATCAAACCAAGCTTTCAGGAAACCACAAAGAAGCGGACATGAAGTTAATCTTACATCCGTGTGAAGCAGTTGACAGAGGATATGAACGAGTACTGGTCATCTCTAGAGACACAGATGTCCTGCTGCTTCTGGTGCACTTCGTGTCTGTAGTTGAAGTGTAAATGATCGCTGGGACAGCCAAGAAACGGAAATCTGTGATGGACACCCTACTCAGCTTCCATGCACTCACGTCAGTGAAGTTAGTCATGATGGAGAGTTTTTGTCACCAATATGACACACCAAAAACAGCCAGCCATCAACTATGCCAAACTGCAACTGTTTGATAAGGCCAAGAAGGATCTTGGGATGTTTTCTCCAACTAGAGATGCTCTGGGCCTTCATGCAATACGTGCTAACTACTAGGCAAATATTTAATTGCAAGCAAACAAAGAACACATAGATGTTCCACCTCTAGTTGCCACCACGGCCTATAAGAGAGATGTAGAATTTTTGACAGCAGTCTGGACAAGACTCCGCTATCTCAGATGTCTGCTTGAAACTGGTGACATGCAGCTAAAAGCCAAAGTGCAAGACTGCCCGATATTCCTGCTTCAAGAAGAAAATACAGTCCACTGCAGCATGTCGATGTGATGTAGTTGGTTGCTCCAACCCAGCTGGACAATTGACATCTTTATACTCTGTCCTTTACTGTACCCTAGTTATATGTGCATAGACAATTGTGTTAAAATAGCTTCAAGTATGATAATTATATATTTAAAAGGACTTAAAAGAGCATAAAAACATATAAATAGATGCTGCTATCTCTTAAATTGAATGAATCTCAGCAAAGCTATGTTCAAAATTGCAAAACTGGTTGTCATCTTGGAAAAAGTGGCCGCCATCTTGGATTTTCAAATGTTCACTTATTTGGGTTTGACGAATGCCTCAAAATATTTTTTATCTCACTTATCATGCTGCTGCTGCAATAATAAATCACTTCAACAAATAACTTGTGAAAACGGTATTTTTGACCTTGAAAATGACATTGAAACCTAAAATTGACAATGACAACCATCCACATCATTTTTTTTTTCATCCTATGAATGATTGATTCCACATGAATGTCTGCTATTAATGTCTGCTATTAATGTCTGCTATTAATGTCTGCTATTAATGTCTGCCATTAACGTCTGCTATTAACAAACGGTGTTGCTAAAAAATCAAACAAATAGACACTAAGATTACTCAAAACGAATGATTACATGGAAAGTTATATAAAAAGTACAACATTAGCCACCATTTCGGGAAAAAAAGTGGCCGCCATCTTGGATTTTAAAATGTTCACTTATTTGGATAATTGTTTTTGTGCCAGTTATCATGCTTCTGTTGCAATTATAATATAGTTAGACATATAAACTTAATTTTTGACCTTGGTGACCTTTATGAACTTGAAATGACCTGGAAACTCACAGTTGACAATGACATCCACTCACATAATATTTGTCATCGTATGAATGATTGATTCCACAATGCTGGCTTTACTAAGTTATTATTTAACAGATAAATCACAATTATATTTCATTTTATACCAAGTAAAATATCTGTTAAATAATAATACTATCACACATACACATTACACAATTTAATAATCAATGAGTAG
>JAODUP010000501.1:155000-162500 GCA_025642065.1 Paralvinella palmiformis
GTAAAGTCATTAAAAGAAAAATGGTTCGTGCCTTCTTTGTTTGTAGAATATATATTTATGCTAAAATTAATTACGATGTCATAAATCTTTAATTTTCCATTCATTACACTAATCATGCGTCAGACTTACTAATTACATTACACAGAATGTCCCAATATTATGATTATCTTTTTATTGTTTTCTATAATAAAAACAAAAACAATTAAATTGTCTAAACTACCTTTGTTTTGGTAGAAGAAATGGTACCAATAACGAGTGATGATCCGTCAAGACTAGAGTATGTATCCGTCTGTAATTCTGGATACAAACCTATCCACTGTTTACTTATATACTTCTCAATGTCTGAAGATTGTAAATCCTGCCCCAAAAACAAATATAACATGATAAATAATAAGTATCTGCAATAATCGGTAAAGTATTATATTAATCGGTTAATTATGTATCTCAGACATCCGTTAAACATGTAGAGTAGATTAGAAGAGATTTTTACCAGGTTGTTTAATGCTGAGTTTTCCGGAGCAAATACAGTTAGATTTTGGGCAGAATCTTGTAGAAGTTTGGATATCCTGAAGATCTTCTCCGAATCAATAGCATTACTTTGTATGAGACTCGCAAAAATGTTAGTCTGAGGGAGTGTGAACAATGTACTCCATAAATCCTCATTACAGAGTGTACCATTGCCAACATAACCGGGCTTACACTGGCACATAATGATATCTGTTTCTGCAAAAATAATGATACAAATGACAGACAGACGGACGGACGGACAGACAACGAGAGAGAGAGAGAGAGAGAGAGAGAGAGGGGGGTGGGAGGGAGTGTGTGTGTGTATGTGTGTTTAATCTCATTAAGTAAGGTAGAACAGAGTATATTGAAGAATAAACCTATTACTCAGATAATAACAAAGAAAATATACGACTTACTTATGCATATTGCATTCTTTGAACATCCTCCGTTATTCACACTGCAAGTTAATAGTTCAGGGAAGCAGGAGCTACCATCGAGACATAAACAAGACACAATACCATCCTATACAATATAACAAAACCCAGAAATCAAACATTAATTTTGTATTAAGTATTTGGGGTAATGTACGTTGTACACTGTACGTATTGTACATTCGTCTGGTACTAATGATTTCACGAAATGAAAAATATAGTTGTACTCCAGTTTAATATCACATGACGTATTTACCACGTTCACATTGCATATTTTATCATCTGGGCAACCGCCATTGTTAACATCACAGATGAGTTGACAATGGTAACCATCACCTGTGTATCCCATAATACAATCACACATCACATCACCAATATCATCAACGGAACACGTAGCATATCTGTGACAGCCGCCATTCTGGTTCAGACAAGGATCTTTTTGAATGGAAGAAGATAGACATTTGTTAAATAAACACAAACTATGTAAATATACTTCAACAAGATGAGGGAATAGTTAGTGTATTATAAATAAACTGCAAACAAATTACTAAATTAAATATCACATCTGGAGTAATTCAAACCGTTTAAACATTCTTCTGTTATACATTCTTCACAAGCATCACCCACGTAACCATGGTTACAAATACAACGTCCAAGGCCTTCGACACCATCAGTACAGTTACCATGGTTATTACATGGATTGTCAGCTCCACCTGGACATTCTGAACGAATTATATATATATATATATATATATATATATATATATATATATATATATATATATATATATATATATATATAAATAGATAATAAAAACACGTCTTAGATACATGTGAATGATGTATTTTGTGAACAACACTAATCATCATAGGATTCTAGGATGTATTGACGATGGGAAGTTAGCGAATTACATTGTAATTAAATATTATATTCCTCTTCAGTATATCTGTGATTGATGTGTATCAACTAAACAATAAATTAATTAGTTCACCTTTGATAAAATTCATACACAGGTAATTAAAAAATATTGTATAATTAACATTTACCTCGTAGTTAAATTTTGTTATTTCCATAAAAGAAATTGATGTAGATAATAAACATCGTCTGTCAATTATCCGATTATTGATATAATTTTAATGAAAAATTATTCATATTTATGAAGGTGTTACATATCTGTTACGAACTATGTATATAAGTGTAAACCAGTTATTAGTAGTGATTACTACCAGAGTATTTTACATATTCAAATGACTTTTATATCCCACTTTACACTAATGATATCTGAAAAACCACCTAGGATACTATGAGCCGATTATTAATCTAGCATAATTTGAATATCAAATGAGAGCCGAACACTAACTCCTTCACACAAAATCAACATTTCATTTCAAAATGTATTAATTTATTATTCATTTTATACCGAATCTTCCGCATTCGTATCCACGATGCTAGCATAATTAAACTAAAATCTTAGATTATATAATACAAATACATTAATGTCCTCCTCCACTTTTAGCTCTTGTAATTTTATTGTTGTATGATACATCCACAAATTTTATTTCTCGATAACATCATTTTTCTAAATTACTAGACTCCATAATCACGTCAATAAAGCTGTGTAACTACGTAAAACCTTAAACAACCATTGACTAACCTAATTGCGTCTGTGTATTACATTTAAACAAATAAGCTTCTCGTATACTTTTCAATCTCCTTTAATACAACTTTGTGGAATAAAATCAATAAACATTCGTATTTTGGATCTCCCAAACATGTCACTAAATAGAGAGTCACATTGGAATATGCTGTAGAACAGTCTATAAAACCCACTGACCTGAAAGAAAACCCATTGACTTCAATGAAAGACATTCTTGTTGTTTCATTGATTGGACAAGTCGTGGGCGTGGAAGTAATACAAAAAGAATATATTTTCATCGGTAAGTATAAGGAACAACTTTAAAATAGCTGTTAAAGCGGGGTTTTGTGTGCGGGAAATTAAGCTTGTCCGACCATATACGAACATTTACATATTTGATGGCGTATACTAGGACAGGGGTAATACAGATTCTCTGCACACACAAACTTATAATTCACACATCACAATAAATGGCTGTATTCATAGGTTCAAAACTCGAAGCGCAGCCGCTTCAACGTAGCTTTTAAATAACCTCATTATGGTCAACTGTATCAAATGCAGCAGACAGGTCCAGAAGAACAAGTATTACTGGCTTACCTTGATCAATTGACATCATAATATCATTTTTCACCCTAACCAAGGTTGTTTCAGTGCTGTGACCACTTTTATAGGCAGACTGTAGTGATTCATTAAGGTTATTATTGATTAAATATTTGTTGCAACTGCCTTTTCTATAACTTTAGATAAAAATGTAAGATTTGAAACAGGTCTGTAATTGTTTAGAATATTACAGTTCATAGTGTGGTTTTTTATTAATGGTTTTACAAGGGCTTTCATGGATCTTGGGAAAACACCCAGAGATAATGATTTATTAACTATATTTGTAATTGGGTTTATCAGAACATCCAGACAATCTTTCACAAGCCATGTAGGCACAGAAAGCATTAGATGACTTTTTCAGCAACTGTCTGATATCAGTCTCTGTAAAAGGCTCAAATGTATCCATCATGGATATGCAGGACTCTTCTACCAATGGCTTACCCTGTGATAAGGTGCTGGACTGGAATGCACACATCACAATAAATATCTGTATTCATAGGTTCAAAACTTGAAGCTCAGAGTGGCAATTGCTAAATAATCAATAGCTCTCTGGTTATACATATACAATTGTGCACATGTATACCGCATAGTACTATATGTAATATGAGCACATACTCTCTTGCTAATGAACACTTTAATTGTGCATATACATGATATCGAAAAAACAAAGCTGTCAAACTGTAAATAAAGAAGTCATTTCACAACCCGGTCACTTCACAGTCTACAATTTGCGATCACTTTATAGCCAATCAGAAAAAAAAGTGGTTTAGTTCATTTCACAGCCTATTTTCTTTTGTGTGTGTAAGGAGTATTTTCTTAATGAAAACAATTATAATATATATATATATATATATATATATATATATATATATATATATATATATATATATATATAAACATATTTTTCATCATGTTAATTTCTCATCAATTATTACACACAACAATCACAGGCCATGCAATGGTCTGTTCATTTTTATTTATTTGGATATATAGATATACATCCAGCTATTAAAATACAATTCATTAGAAACTTTCCACCATATATTCATCATGTCCGTTTATCATATATTAACTAAAATATTTCATAAATTCATTTAGAGTATACACCTCAACAGTGTAGACCAATATAGGTCTGTCCATCTGAGAATAAAGAATATACATAGAATATTAACAATGTTTTTATTTGCTTTAACATGTTAGAGATAGAGAAATTAGCAGTAAAATACTTTTGTGGTGAACAATGACAGTTGTTATGTTTATAAATTTTAGATCTATTGAATTTGCAAGTGATCTGTCAGAAGTGTCATTACACAGATCTTAGTCACTTAAGGACACAGTGATTTATTAAAACTGGCACTTACACAAACCAGAATGTGAATTTATTTCTGAGCGGCTGTGAAATGACAAGTTACCATTTCAAATTAAGTAAACAGAAAAATTAAATATTCAGTGCATCCCTTATTACACGAATAGTATAAATAATATCACGGTGCATGCTAAATTAAAATGTCCACAATATAGTTGCGTATCGTATATGACACACACATGAAAACAAATCATGCAAGTAATCAATGATACAGAGATAACGTTCATAACAAAAAGTTTTTTGTGTGTACACCTTTCTTGTTACTGCAGCCGAAAGCGGCGGAGAATGAACCACTGTCATTAGACGGCTTGTAAACAAAAGCGACTGACTGTGACATGGCGTCCCCGCCACATGTTAAAACATCAAGTAACACTTGTTATTCGCTTGTTATAAACACTTGATATAAACAGCCTTTGGATAAACACATTGAACCGAAAGAAAATTAGACCGTGCACGCCCGCCGATTAGATGGTAAACAGGTCCCAACTTCCGGTGGGGGCAAAAAGGAAAGCAGACTGGTAAAGTCAGGTTTATAGACACGGTGAATTATTGTTGTGTCGTTGATTACATAAGCCATGGGGGTGGAAGTAATACAAAATGAATATATTTTCATCGGTAAGTATAAGAAACACATTTAAAATAGCTGTTAAAGTGTGTTTTTTTTTGGTGGGAAATTAAGCTTAACTATTACTATATTTAGTCTATACGACACAAAATTATAATGCATATATCACAATAAATGTCCTTATCCATAGGTTCAAACCTCGAAGCGCAGCTGCTTCAAAGTAGCTTTTTGCCCCGAACGTAAGTCAGCGTTGTTTGGTTATGGCGGCCCAATCAAACACCACTGACTGCTCGATCTAGTTTTCTTTCAGGTCAAAGGTTAAACCGAATGGAAACTTTTAAGGTTTTATATCTTCAGTCAAATCAGGTTTTAATAATGCACTTATACTACTACTACTGTTACTACTACTACTGTTACTACTACTACTGTTACTACTACTACTGTTACTACTACTACTGTTACTACTACTTCTGTTACTACTACTACTGTTACTACTACTACTGTTACTACTACTACTGTTACTACTACTACTGTTACTACTACTTCTGTTACTACTACTACTGTTACTACTACTACTGTTACTACTACTTCTGTTACTACTACTACTGTTACTACTACTACTGTTACTACTACTACTGCGTTAAAATCTTTATATTGTTAACACATAAAATCATATGGTTTTAGCCTTGACTATGTGTATCACTGTGAAAATGGTGCACTTTATAATTATCATCGCTGGGTAAGTAACTATATATATATATATATATATATATATATATATATATATATATATATATATATCAGTGTTAAATGTCCTTACATATTTGTCAATGTTAATAATATTATACTTGATGTTATTTGCAGTTACTTTCGATGAACATCCTCATTAAATCACATTTGATACTCATTAAAATGATTACATATTTAAAAATGAAATTTCAACGAAAACTTGTCTAATGTGATCTACTATAAAAGTTTAAAAAATTATATTAAACCAAACCACATCTTAATTATCTTAAGATTGCGTAAAATATGAGTTTTTCGAGATTTTCTAAAACTGAACGGTATACATCTGAAAACATTATACAATTATTTATAAATATAATTATCGGGGTAGTTCTGCTCGAGTATCTACATATGAACACATCTAGTATTATATATTAGACTGAAGGAGGCAGCTGTATGTAGGTTATAAACATAGGTACCATTAATATTAATGTGATTATAATAACAACAAATAAATACCTTTACAGGCTGGGCTGTAGTATCCAGAACAACATCCTGGTACCTGAAATTTACAAATAATAAATTCATGCTGTTATTAGTTTGCTTTATTTAAACTGAACCCTTCTGACACATTATATCTTGGAAGGAATATATTTGATTTATTACTAATAATTTATCTGACTATTCTTAAATTGAAAGTACTAATGATTTACATAAGTCAAATGTTATCTTTAAATTACATACTACTAACTTATAAATGCATTAGGCTATCGTGGACCATATTATGGTTTAATCTGTGTAATAATATGATAATTTCGTATGATTGGCTAATATTAAATGGTAACTATTGATTATACGTTAACGAACCTGTACAGTTTTATGACAAACTTGTTGACATCCGGGTATTTGTTGTACTATTAATCGTGTTATGTTATAGGTACAATTACCATCCACAATTACAGGTTCTGGAATCATTGAGCTGTATCCTTCTGGACATGGTAAATCTCCATAACAATCTGCACATTCACTCTAAACACATTAATAGCATGGATATCATAATTAAAGAATCGTATATCTGCCAGCATATATCTGAACAAGATAATCTTTCATATCATGTACACTACTGTACGGGTAGTGGTTTATACCGAGAATGTCTGGTAAACTGTGACCACCAAATCAAATATAGATTATTTTTATTATCATCAAGAGTAATGTTTTGAGGCGTCCCTCATCCCATAGGTAACACAATCTAACAGTTACATAGGTAACTCAGTCAATACACAACCGGGTAATTACATTTATTTGGAATAAGTACCGAGATGAGAACGAATATAACTGGAATTAGTTGAAAATGTAAAATTAAAGTTATTTAAATATGTCACAATAAAAACATATTTAAATACAATGAAATTGGGTTACTTATTAGTATATTCTATTTATGAAAGAAATTATTAAAACACAGATCGGTTAAAAAAAGGTACGGAAATATCAATTATCTTAAAATCCTGATGTAATCTAGTATAACAATATAATAATATGTTTTATAATCTGATGGATTAAACAAATTAGAGGACTAGTTTGTGTGTATTGTGTGTGTGTGTTGTGTGTGTGTGTTGTGTGTGTGTGTTGTGTGTGTGTGTTGTGTGTGTTGTATGTGTGTGTGTTATG
>JAODUP010000501.1:165000-232500 GCA_025642065.1 Paralvinella palmiformis
AACAAAATATAAACATAATACGATCCTAACCTGATCTAGTATCTGGATATAACCATTAAGTGCAACGATATCCGATTGAATTATTTTAGCATTATTAACATAAACATTCTGAAACAGAATAATAAACATCAATAAAATTATTATATCTAGATAGACGAACTATATATAAATAATACATAATTAATAACAGATAAACATATAATAACATAATCATATATTTATTATTAACTTATATGAAATTTATGAGTTATTTATATAAACTATTACAATAATAATAATGTAAATAGATCAATTATTTTAGCTCACATGCTAGTATACCATATCTATAATAAATATGTATTAGCTTTCTATATTAACAGGGAGATAATATTATTGTGCCCAAGCCACACACACACACACACACACACACACACACACACACACACACACACACACACACACACGCACGCACGCACGCACACACTCACACACACACACACACAGCTTAGTAAGGATACATCGCAATTAATATTGCATATAACTATATTAAATAAATACTGGAATATACATTAACTTTACTGTACAAAGGTGAATTTGAAACCTATACCTCTCCAATAACTGTGATGTTTACAGAGAAATGATTTCCATCAGTTAAGGTAAACAGTTCTTTTCCAGAATATAAAGTCCTCAAATCACTGATAGAAACGGCTTCTGGTAAAAGGTGGTATCTATATATATAAATAACAGTAAATAATAAACATTTTAAATATGTGATGAACATGTATATATGAGTGTATTTATATTGTATCATTGTATGCAATGAATGCGCAAGCACGCATGCAAATGCACACTAGCACTCTTACACCCACACTCAGTCATTCTGAGTGATTTACTTATATCCTAAAGTATACAACAAAAGTAATAATACATCACATACACGATTGAGTTATTTATTTGGTTAACATATTACAAAAGACAATTGTAATGATGTTAATAACGCAGTAAGCTATTAACATCAAGATTATGGTATAATGTCAGTGTTAACTCTTTATATGAGATTTTATGTCATACAATAACTTGACCCTTACTGATTAACTTTATTATTATTATAATTTATGTCTTATGTCTAGTATTTGTTAAGACATTTTAAATCAGTGTTACTCCCAAAGTGATCTAAGCTAACGATTAAGAACAAGCTAAGCCAATTTGGACTAATTTATACCTCATCATCCAGCGTCAATAATCTCTAACATTCTCCTCAACAAACAATGATACTAATATTGTTTTATAATATCTCCAATTGGTTTCTCAATCTTATGTAGAGTTTGAAAAGAACCATCTTTATATACAATTATGGTTATTCCTAATCTGTATCATACAATCTAAGTATAACCCCCCCCCCCCCCAGTGTACTTGCTCTTTAAATGTGTTTTTAGGAAATGATCACAAGATGGATCTTATATAAACACTCACAATTGGATTGTAATGTTTTCGATTTATCGGCGACTTTTCGTGAGTCAAGATGTTACCTTTGTCTTATTGATGGCTTTATATACTTAAATTATATAATTACAAGATAACTATATCTTATCAAAGATACTCCAGTTATAAATATTTCACATCCCTAATTTATCCATTTCCGAGATGACAGATAACAATTCGGTTTTCTAATTCTCTATTACAATCATCAGATAATGTTAATCACCTGATGGATGACACATCTTCTTAATAAGCCAACTCATCAACATAAATATCAACATCTTTGTTGGATTATATCACACTATTACTCCTCTTTGATGAAATGATTCACATTACTATTTCATTATTTGTAATTTTATCAATTAATATTAAGTGTAATTGATTTTACGGCATTAAGTATCCCAAACAAAACTGTCAACGTCTTAGACGGAGTCTGACTGTCAACGTCTTAGACGGAGTCCTACTGTCAACGTCTTAGACGGAGTGCGACTGTCAACGTCTTAGACGGAGTCCGACTGTCAACGTCTTAGACGGAGTCCTACTGTCAACGTCTTAGATGGAGTCTGACTGTCAACGTCTTAGACGGAGTCCTACTGTCAACGTCTTAGACGGAGTGCGACTGTCAACATCATAGACGGAGTCTGACTGTCAACGTCTTAGACGGAGTCCGACTGTCAACATCATAGACGGAGTGCGACTGTCAACATCTTAGACGGAGTCCGACTGTCAACATCATAGACGGAGTGCGACTGTCAACATCATAGACGGAGTCCGACTATCAACATTATAGATGGAGTGCGACTGTCAACATCATAGATGGAGTCCGAATGTCAACATCATAGACGGAGTGCGACTGTCAACATCATAGACGGAGTGCGACTGTCAACGTCTTAGACGGAGTCCGACTGTCAACATCATAGACGGAGTCTGACTGTCAACATCATAGACGGAGTCTGACTGTCAACATCATAGACGAAGTGCGACTGTCAACATCATAGACGGAGTGCGACTGTCAACATCATAGACGGAGTGCGACTGTCAACGTCTTAGACGGAGTCCGACTGTCAACATCATAGACGGAGTCCGACTGTCAACATCATAGACGGAGTCCGACTGTCAACATCATAGACGGAGTGCGACTGTCAACATCATAGACGGAGTCTGACTGTCAACATCATAGACGGAGTCTGACTGTCAACATCTTAGACGGAGTGCGACTGTCAACATCATAGACGGAGTCTGACTGTCAACATCATAGACGGAGTGCGACTGTCAACATCATAGACGGAGTCTGACTGTCAACATCATAGACGGAGTCTGACTGTCAACATCATAGACGGAGTCTGACTGTCAACATCATAGACGGAGTCTGACTGTCAACATCTTAGATGGAGTCCGACTGTTAACGTCTTAGACCGAATTCGACAATATTTTCTTTCCCAACATTATCAACTATAGGCTCCAATATAAATAATATCTTATTTAAAATCAACTTTATTTTCTTTTTAAATTTGAAATTAAAGGAAAAGTAACTATTTAGAAAGGATTTTAACAATCAAATATTTATATGAAACATAATGTAGAAATAAACAGATATATTTAATCTATTTCTCTCTAAAATGACCAGTCAATATTGATTTGGAACTTTAGATTGAACAACCAATCTATCATGACAACAAACTAGCTTTAAATGACAAGAACCTAGCTTTAAATGACAAGAACCTAGCTTTAAATGACAAGAACCTAGCTTTAAATGACAAGAACCTAGCTTTAAATGACAAGAACCTAGCTTGAAACAAACAGTTCACTTTCATTTCAAATTTTAGAATTAAAATAAAACTGTTGCCATAAAATGATAAATAATATCAAAATATGACCACGATCAACTACATATTGAAAATCTTGTTAAGGCTGCTGGTGAATGAACTATAACGTTACCATTGTGAAACTTCACAGAGATTGGAAGATCCTCAAGTCTGATGATAAAGTACACAGCAATATGAATGTAATTAAGTCATACCAAGCCTAATCTCGAAACAAAAACTTATTTATCAATATTACATAATAATTGGTCCAAATAACATGAAATATTATTGAAATCAACCCTATAGTGGACTTTCTTATGGATATCGTTTTGTATTTTTGTAATACGAAGCATCACATTTATGCAAATGAACAGAGTATGGCTTAGTTAGAGCACCTATGACCTAATTCCATCTGGATCGATACGGCTATATTGCATCTTATGCAGGTTGACGTCAAAGCACGTGACTTTTCTCTTTCCCGCCATAAAATCTGGCATTCGAATAAAACGGTAATGGTCACGCTCGAGCAATTTCGAATATTTCAATATATTTATGATGGCATGTATAGATTGCGAAATTATTATTGGATTTCGTGTTACTTTAATTAACATTAGCTATTTTAATGACATTTTCTGAAAGTGAACCTTTCCTATAAATAACAATGACTAATAAATCGGTATTAATCAGATATCTGCAACAAAACGTATATCAAAGATAATTATTGAAAGAGATTTCCCTTTTATAATATTATATTTCTATAGATAAATATATCACTGTCGTTCGGATTATATAAATATTATTAACTCATTGTTTAAGAATAAATGGAACTTACCCAGAAAGAAGCAGAAGATTATCTTCATCATTGAAAAAATTCTCCGGAGCAGATTTAATAAACTGATTTAAAGCGGAGTTCTCTGGAGCCAGAAGTGTGTAGTTTGTATCCAGATCAGACAAAGGATTATCATCATAAGGAATCTTCTAAAATACACAAACAATCCCTTAACGCTGTAACTCGATGACAAGTCGAAAAGACTAGCTAATACTAGAAATACATCTGATTAATTGTATACATTAATAAAATATTCCTTCATTATAATAGCTGAGCTCTAGAGCTGCTTCTGAACATCAGAATGAGAAAGATAGAAGATGAGTCTCCATATAAACATTGTATCATTTAAAGATAATAAATCATACTCGGGTATTGGATGTAGCTATTTATAGAGAATCATTGTATCTACGAGATGTATGACAACAATCTGCTAGATTTAGATATTTGTTTATTTACACATAATTTATTATCTTATATTATACATAAAGATCATCACAAGCCACGTTTACTAATGTCAGTCAAGTGTCAGATTTGTAATTAACCAACTACTGACACTGACAAACATATACAAGTTTGACATTTTAACACACAAAACTCGTAATATCATAAAAAAAAACTAATTGATAATATTCCAGGAAAATGACAGATTTAACGTGAAAAGTAATCAAGAAATTGATTCTTTGCCAAACCGAAATAAATGAAATCCATTAATTTCATTGGATGCCAATAAAGTAACAACATCTTGAAATAGTATTAATCTAATGAAACATTTTTATTTATAAAGATACATGATAACACCATGACAAAATAATCCGGCGATCTAGTTGGGTTGGCACAGAAACAAAATGAAACACGTCTAATTAATGAATTTCTAGCAGCTAATGCGTTAATTATTTAAAAAAATTGGATTCATAATTCAAAAGTGAATTAAATAATGGTCATTGTCACAAATAACTTGGATTCATTTTAGTCTGAAGTACTCAGTTATTTTAGGAGATAAGAGGGATGATATTTATAAGAATATTAATAATAATTAACTAAATTAAATATATATATATCATAAAGATAGACAGAAGTGTCTACAAAATTGTAACCTGTAAAACGTGTGAATATATGATAATGTAATCAGACTGGTTATATTATAGCTAGAGAACAGTATAGTTTATTGAACACATTGTTTATAATAATAGAAGGTATATTCCATGATGTATCAGATTACTTAAAGTAAACCAACAGTTCTAGTACACTATATAACTAACACGTCCTATTAATGTTGACTATAATCTGTCTATCATAATATCACAAATTAAATAATTTCCTGGATAATTTAAAACTTTTATATTTCTTTATCAACTTCATTGAGTTATTTATCTCCTTATATACAAGGTTATACAATCTACATCGATATCCCATTAGAGTTAGCCAATCAATTAACTAATGGGTTCAACTTTGATTGGTGTTTATGTATTGTGACATCAATATGGAACTTTAATTAATGATCATTATCTACATGTGGTATCATAGTCCAGAAGATTAGATAATATAATCGGTTAATTTATTGATTTTAATAAACTTTTACTCCAAATAGAAGACTTAGTGTTATAAATGTTTCGTAATTTGTTGGAACTTTTCATATGAATAATTTAATTTATAAATATAAATCTTTCCTTACCTTTACATGACACGAAACCTTTCTTAAAACAATCTTTATTCATCTTTCATTTATCTAAACGGTATTTTTCACTAAAGCAATGTTTTTATCATATATATATATATATATATATATATATATATATATATATATATATATATATATATATATATATATATATATTAATTGACATTGTATAAATATTACAAAAGATATTTTCCATAAAAATGAGTTGAGTTGGAATGATTGACATTTAGCTCATGTTAGTTAATGGTTCTGATGTGAGTCAAGAGCTTATTGATTCAATGAAGGAGATTACAAATCTTAAATTATTAACAACTGTCATGTAGAGAACGTCATGATTAAATTGATACCAGGCCAGCTGTCCTATAGAGAACGTCATGATTAAATTGCTACAAGGCCAGCTGTCCTATAGAGAACGTCATAATTAAATTGCTACCAGGCCAGCTGTCCTATAGAGAACGTCATGATTAAATTGCTACCAGGACAGCTGTCCTATAGAGAACGTCATGATTAAATTGATACAAGGACAGCTGTCCTATAGAGAACGTCATGATTAAATTGATACCAGGATATCACACTCAATTCAGATATCACAGATCTAATCATATTGGTTAGAAGTAAAAGTTTATCTAATATCAATAAAGGTATTTAACGGGAATTTTAAGCAGACAAGTATTAAAGAAGCAAGTATTAAGCAGACAAGTATTAAAGAATCAATACAATATATAAATAAATTTAAAACAAGGGAAAGAAGAAAGTTTAAAATAAGATAGAAAAATTTAATTATTATCTATAAGAGTGTTTGGATACCTTATAGGTTAAATGATGAAAAATTGACATAAGTTTAATTACATTAGTACTATTCTAGAGACAGACACTTTTATAAAAATTAAATTATAAAATGTACAACATTTTCTGTTTTTCTGATTTTCAAATATGTAAATAAAGTCGATCTAGTCGGATATACATTAAATACTAACCTCCATAAGTTGAAACAATGTTGTTAGTTGTGGGTGATTTATCAGTTCATATTTTAGGTCACCATAACATGAGAAGCCATCTCCTCCAAGGCCATCTGGACATGTACAGTTAGCTTCTCCGGGTCCTATTGCTGTACAGTTAGCCTGTTATAATGTAATTATGGATCATCTACATCAACATTGTACATAAAATTAACTGAAATTAAAGGAACAAAAGATGAAACACGTTAATTAAACAATATGAAATATTATAAATAAAAAGATACCCCTCATTAAAAAATTGGAATATTATTAGTAAGATTAGGCACCATGACAATATATATGAAATAACTTACAAACAATCAGAGAATTAAATGCTATATGTACTATTTTGTATTATCTTGGGATATTGTTTGTGCTGAGAAATCTTTCTAATCAAGAAAATATTTAACTGAGAATAATAAGAGAACAACTCATTAATTCAGTCAGAGGAAGATGTAATTAAGATGAATACTAATTATGTTATCTTTGTGGTAATTAAGAAAATACAGATCGTAATTGTTTGTGCGCACGTGCACGCGCCCGTGTGTGTGCGTGTCCCTACAAACCTCAGGATAGCAGCCACCATTGTTCTTTTCACAAATATTATTCATCACACAGTATGTGCCATTACCATGGTAACCATCTAGACAAACACAGTGAAACTGAATGACAAAACAGAGAAAGACAAGATAATAAAAGCAGAGTCTAGTTAATTTACAATCATCATCATTATGTGTCAGCAAAAACAGGATATTATATAGTGAAAAAAATAAGAAATAAAATTTGAAAATAACATTTTGTAAAGTAATCCTGAACAGGAAACAATCCAGATGTTTATACAATATGAAATGAATACTTATTTTTCAGGTTATGCCAGACAACAAAGCCACTTCCTTCTCTAATTTTATGTTTGTCTATATTATGATAATTAAATATAATGTATAAAATCTACATTCTGTGATCCGAGATATTTAGAGTATAACAGTTGTTGAAGAAACAAAACCTTTCCAATACAGTATTTTTAACATTAAAATGAAAGCGCCATTAAAGAAATTAACAAAAAAACATGCCCCATTATGCTTTAATAGGTTTGATATCATTACTTCTAATAAGTTAATAATAGTTAATTTTGATTAGAAAAGGTTGTCAAAGAGATAACACAATTTAACAAAAATCTTGATGCCATAATTGAATCAAGTTTTGTTAAAAATTGTTCGTTTATTATGATCAAACTGAGACAGGAAAAGGATCTTAATAATTACGTGGTGATATCTTTTGTAAGACATAACGTATATTTCTAAAGCTGAAGAGAATGTATACAAATATGGCTTAGACATGAAACAAACTTATTTGAGAATAGTTCTCATGAAGAAAATAGAAATATACTTAATTGTTATTTGTTTCAGTCAAACACCAAAAGCTATCTCTTGGACAATAAAAGGAAAACAATTAAGGTGGTGTGTTTTGTAGAATAATACATGATAGCCTTCATACAGGTACATATACAGATATATATGAAATACTTCATTTTAAGACAAAGAAAAAAAGACTGGGCTATCAACAGACAAATTATTTAAATGAGTAAATCATCAAAAATGTGTAGTTACTTTCGTCATCATCATCTGGGATCAGATTGAAGGATTTATTTGATGAATGAAACATCACACAACCAGAAATAGTATTAAGGACTAGGTTTGACCCTACAGCCTATAGGTCAGCAGTCACTGTTTACGTACACATTAACATTATAATAACAAGAGTCAAGATTTGTAATGTAGAATTAAGCTACCATTTAATAAAGCATGTTTATAATATGCCTTTTTATTTAGTATTATCTATGACTGACACTTAATTCTTACCTGTCCTGGACCAGCATACATACACCTAGCATTATCGTCACAATCTAGGTAACTATCACACGTGGTACTCGGATAACAATAAAAACCATCACCAACGAAGCCATTGTCACACTTACAGTTGCTCAACCCAGGACTGATCTTTATACAAATGGCCTGGTAATGAAATACATAAAGCATGTGATAATGTTAGAGATTAAAGGCAAAACAGAGAAATAACAAAACAAATACATATCTGGATAACAATGACAGCTGCGTGTGATAGAAACAGGTGTTTAGTGAGTTACTGTCCATAAAAAAAGACACATATTACATGAATAAAATATTGATATCAGGCGAGTTCTCTAAGATAACACAATAAACAAATGAACATTAATTTTGTCCTTTAATAACTAAAATTGTCTCCTTCAAATTGACATTATTGTGGCATTAAACATTTTATTAGTCAATGTGGTCTAAATATTATAATAATGTTTTTTACCATCTTTCATTTTTGCGGACAAAAATGCTCAGTAATTCTACTCATACAGAATGTGATAGTTCTGAGAAATAGACACCAACGTATAAAACTATCTGAAGTCATTGGCTGAAATGATGAGAAATGATTATTGGCACTCATAATGTCGTAATTAAAGATCAGTTACAGGTGTGTGGAAATATAATTATTATACATCCAATCACGTTCTTTGTTTGCTTCCTGCTAATTAATTAACTATTATTTTGGCTTGCAAACAGAAGAATGTCCAATTGACCAGAGGGACTTGATTATGATAGTCACGTGACTTAAACATGGCGGTCACCTAATCTGATAAGCTCCTGGAAAATCCCAAATTATTAATTGTATGGTCATTATAGAGATTAATTGATGATCTTATTAGCTATCTAAGAGTAACTGGGGTGCAACTACCGAAGAAATAACGGATCGTTGCAGAAACTGTGAGCTGAGGCCAGTCGACAGCTCCGGCGACATTGTTGCCAAGGACGCGGGCCCAGCGCAAATCTCAAATCACTGTCTTGAAAACAATTTCTTCTCTCATGCACTCGAATATTTAATAGTAGTTCAAATGCAGACAAAGAAATGGCAAATAAAGAAGAACCGACAGATCTGAAAAGGACTTCACCAGTAAGAGGGATTTTGTTGAAATCAAACAGCAAAGGATATATTTACGACAATGAAGTAGGGAGGAATGGTAAACCGGAAAGAGAGCATATTCGCGACAACATAGTACCGATTGATGGCAGTGGAGCAAGTCAGAAACACAAAAAGAAAAATCAACTAAGAAGGTACACATCCACGCAAAAAGTAATAAGGATGATGAGTCAGACCCGGAATACTTTGACTGTGAGTATTGTCTGAGGGGAGAGTATGCATCTGTGATCGAATGTGAGAGGTGTAACAAATGGAGGTTCCCGGAATGTACAAATCTCCGACCCGACATCCACAAAATGCTTGGCAAGTCGGGAAATCTTCATTGGTATTGTGAGGTTTTAGTTAAGGCTTACGGTAATCTCACTGAAAAGGAAGAACAGATCCATCCGCCCAACACTGAATGGCATGATGCTAGTAGCACACGACTCAAGGGGATGATGGCCAAATTAGAAAAGAGAATGGATGACCTATTGGTAAAAAAATGAAGCAGTTGTGAAGTCATATGGCGAAACACAACATACCAAATAAGCCAGGTTCAACTGGGCTTTATGTAGCGGACCATACAATCTCAACGCTGGAGATACAAATTGTGAAAATCTTGGATGAGTATGCTGATAGAGAGAGAAGAAAGGCCAACATGATTATCCATAACCTACTAGAGAGTACCCTTGAAAAAGGCCCAGAAAATATAGCAGATGACATTAAGAGAGTTGACGAGATGTTTCAATATGGCGTCAACATGTCAGATGTGAAAATAACCAAGTTGATCACACTTGGTGGCAGAGGGCAAAATCAACAAAAAAAACCAAAGCTGATACTGGCAACACTGAACAACCCGGACAGGAGAAGAGCAATATTAGCTGCAGCAAGAACACGTAGATAATCAGATGATTGGAAAAATATTTACATCTCACCTGACGTAACCCCGCTAGAGAGGGAACAAGAGAAGAAACTGCGTGAGGAACTAAAAACCAGACGCAACGCAGGTGAGTCTAACTTAATTATAAGGGGAGACATATTGGTGACAAGAACAGTAAGAAAAGAACAGGCAAAATCACAGGCGGAAGCTGGAAACGTTGTCAACACTCCATATGAGCAGTTAGGCAAGGTATCGACAGAACAGTGACTAGGAGCCGTAACGAGGTCAGTAACAGTCAAAGACAAGAAACGTTTAAAGATATTGTATACAAATCCAGACACACTCACAAACAAAACGACGGAACTTCAACTGGTTGTAATAGACATGAAAGCAGATATAATTTTGTCATAGAGATTAAGCCCAAATATAGCATGGAACTAGTAGTACATGACCAATTTAAGTTACAGGGATACGACCACTACACTAACATCGATTCAGTAGGTAGGGGAGTGGCAGTATACATTTAAGACCATCTGACAACAAATGCAACACTGATTGATCTTGGACTAGTTTTCAAGGAAAGCTTATGGGTGGAACTGAATCTGGATGACCACAACAAGGTAACTCTTGGATGTGTGTATCGGAGTCCGTCAAGTCTACCGGAGAATGACTTACTGTTATGTAATATACTAACCGAAGTTAATTACCGAGGTAAGTCCAAGGTCATGATTGTCGGTGATTTTAATTTCCCAGAGATTGACTGGGACACTGAAACAACACAAAAGAGTAACACACATAGTATTAGTAGTAAACAATTCCTCGATGCTGTAAGGGGTGCATATTTGTACCGAAATGTTACGCCACCAACTAGATGCAGACATGGTCAGAATCCTCATATTCTGGACTTGTTGTTGACTAGTGATGACGACATGATAAATAACATAGAATTTAACGCTGGTATCGGACTGAGTGACCTGAATGTCCGTATACCACCAGTAAAGGTAACTGTGGCCAGATATAATTATCACAAAAGAGATTACGAATCTATCAACAGCAGACTGTCAGAAATTGACTAGAAGTCAGAACTAAGTGGAATGGACACCAACGAAGCATGGGCACATTTCTCTGCAATCTTCAATGATAAATTGACAAAGCACGTACCCAAGTCTGTACCCAAGGAGGCCTCTGCAAAATATAGAAAGAAACAACGAGCTTGGAAACAGTACCAGAAATCCAAGAACTACATAGAGTATGTCAGAGCTACAAATGACAAAAATTAGTTTACCACTTTAGTGAGAAACCTGAGTAGAAATTTCGAGCGTATCCTGGCAAAAAACCTCAAACAGAACCCGAAAGATTTTTGGAGATATTGCAAATCGAAACTATAAAGCAAATCTAGGCTGGGAGATCTCCAAACATTGGACGGAAGACTCACAAGTGACGACAAGGAGAAGGCTGAGCTATTAAACGACTATTTTACAAGTGTGTTTACTCATGAAAAGCTAGAAAACATTCCAAACCTGGAGTCTAAAATAGAAAATCCACGTCCAGTGGAAGTTGACTTCTCACCCGAGGTAGTTGAGAAAAAAACGGAAAAGGTTGAAGACGACAAAACCTGCTGGCCCTGATAGATTTCATCCACGTGTTCTGAATGAGCTGGCCAGTCCATAAAGCTCCCGCTCAGCATCATCTTTGCCAAGTCATATGAAACGGGGAGCCTACTGATGGCTTGGAAGGAGGCCCAAATAACACCAATCCATAAGAAGGGTAAAAAGGTAGCAATTGGGAACTATTGACCAGTTAGCTTCACGTCAGTCGTCGGAAAATAATGGAATCTATCATCAGGGATAGATTAGTGAAGCATATGATGGACCATAGCTTATTTTGTGATGACTAGTATGGATTTGTACCAGGCCGCTCTTGCATGACTCAACTACTGACAACAATAGAGCTGTGGTCGGAGGTATTAGATAGTGGTGCACTCATTGATGCGATATACCTGGACTTCGGAAAGCGTTTGATACCGTGCCACATCAGAGACTTCTAAAAAGCTGGAGGCATATGGCATTAAAGGCAACATGCTGGATTTCACACTTTCTCTCAGGAAGAAAACAGAGAGTGGTGGTAAACGGCAAGATATCGTCCTGGGCAGATATCCTGAGTGGTAACCCCCAAGGAAGTGTCTTGGGACCCATCTTGTTCGTTTTATTCATCAACGACCTACCATATGTAATGTCAAGATCTTCGCTGTTGACACGAAATTATTCCAGGCAGTACGGTCTACCTCATACAGTGCCTAACAGCAAGATCTAGATAACCTTGTAGAGTGGTCCCAAAAATGGCAGCTTGGTTTTAATGAGTCCAAATGCAAGGTGATACATCTTGGAACTGCTAACACTCTTCATCAATATGAGATGAACAGTGTCTCATTAGTATCGACGTCAGAGGAAAAATATTTGGGAGTGGTGATAGACGAAGATCTAAAGTTTTAGTTACACATTTCTTAGGCGGTCAAAAAGGCATCACGAATGTTGGGTTTGTCCGTGCGATCTTTACCTGCCTAGATGAGAGAACAGTACCAAGACTATTTAGCACTATGGTTCGACCACATCTTGAATACGGGAACGTGATCTGGCATCCTAGATTGAGGCGTGATAAACTGGAGGTGGAAAAGGTCCAACGAAGAGCTACCCGAATGATACCCAGTCTGAAGGGGCTCAGCTATGAGGAACGGTTGAGAGTGTTGAATTTACCAAGTCTCGAACATCACAGGAGAAAGGGTGATATGCTGCAGGTGTACAAGATTCTTAACAGCATCGATAGGTTAGATCCGGATATATTATTTTAGTATGGCGACAGGATTGAATACCAGAGGGAACAACCAGAAGATAACAAAGTCACGAGCAAGACTAGGAATGAGACAAAAGGTGTTTAGCCAGCGAGTGGTTAACAACTGGAATTTGATCCGAGCTCAGGTGGTAAAAAGGCCCACTCTAAACACTTTTAAGTCTCGTCTGGATAAGTTTTGGCAAGGGGAGAAATTCAGATTACCACGATTTCGACTAGTTTTGTAACCTACATGTAGATAACCAAACAAGACCGGAATTACCAACAGGCTGTGCCTCTATATTCCGTATATTGGTATCAAGGTATCAACGTATCAATGAAGAAAACAAACTAATATGGAGGATAAGATTTGAATTGCCAGATATTTTATTTCCGGTTTGTTGTGTCAATTGTTCAAGCTAGAATCTTGCCAGCCTCATTTAAAAATATAATTTTTCAAACTACTTTGCGACTCAACGATTGATGAGAATGGTTGTAGCTATAGATTGTTCAATTGTTATAAAAGGAAAGACCATCTTAAGCGAATTCCACTTTATTATATCAAATAAATTTCTTTAAATTACTACCTGATATCATTTCTGTGATACATTAGACCTAATTAAATATAAACATTTACCTGAAACAAAATGAATATAACAATAACCTGTAATAATAAAAAGGAATCACCAGAATTGATAAAGTTGCCATAATTAGTATAATCTAATGTGATGTACTGTTTTAGATTCTGATAAGAGAATAATAATGTTAATAATAATAATAATAATAATAATATTTTAAATAGAGCTTTAATTAATTGAGTTGCTTTAAGGCACTTTACATTGTAAACATAATTAAAACACTGATTACTATAAATAGGCTAATTTAAATAAGTAGATTTTATGAACTTCAAAACCAGTTCTTTACTTAGTCCCTTTACTTCTTATCACCCTATAATCTGATATAAACATTTTGTCGATAATTAAACAATAACTTATGTGCACACAAAATTATCACATTGGTGACCTCATATTTAATCATTTTATCACATAAATTACTTTGATAATTATTATTTTGTTTCCATTTGCTAAGATTTATAAAATGTCCCATAAACTAATGATCTAAATGGACTGTATATAGTTAGTCCTAAAGGTAATCTATCCACGGAAGAACTCTGTATATACAAATCATCTCTCAGATAAAAGATTACACATTGTTTTTCTACCAACAATAACAAATGATAATATAAACAATTGATGAGCTAATATTGTCTCACTGATATAATAATACACAATAAATACATGATGGATATAATAATTTACTGTCGTTGAATAGTAATTTATAAATAACTATAATCGCTATTTGATAAATATAAATATTTACACATTATTTAAAATTAAAATGACTCCAGAAAAGGTTGAAAAGAAACTGTTAACGTCACCACATCTGCAGGGCCAGATGTATTCTACCTAAAAATTCTCAAGGAAACGACTTCCTCTATATGTCTTCCCTTAAGCACCATGTATAGAAATTCAATGGCTGAGGGAGAAGTACCCTCTACATGGAAAGAGGGCAACATCACACCCACCCACAAAAAGGGAGCAAAACCGTTGTATGAAATTATAGACCTATAAGTTTGACGTCCGTTGTTGGAAGAATGATGGAAATCATAGTAAGAGACCAGATTGTGAGCCACATGATGGAAAACAGTTTATTCTGCGATGAACAGCTTGGATTTGTACCAAGTCGGTCATGTATGACCCAACTACTGATCACGATTGAGCTATGGACTGAACTATTGGACACCGGAGCCGCATTAGATGTCATCTATCTCGACTTCAAGAAGGCGTTCAACTCTGTCCCCCATAAAGCCTGCTGTCTAAGCTAGATGCATATGGCATAGGAGATCCCATAAAGAAGTGGATCAAAAGCTTTCCAGTGAATCTAAAACAAAGAGTTACAGTAAATGGAATAATGTCATCCTGGTCGGAAGTACTTAGTGGTATCCACTAGGGTAGTGTTTTAGGTCCTATATTGTTCGTTATATTCATAAACGATTTGCCAGATGCAGTGACCAGTACTACCACTAAGATATTTGCTGATCACACCAAACTGCTTAGAGCTATCAGAGGACCTGAGGACCACGAGAAACTCCAAAATGACTTAAACCAACTCGGCAGCTTGGATTCAATGAAAATAAATGCAAAGTATTCCACTTAGGCAACTCAAATCAAAAGCACATATATGAGATGAATGGCACAACCTTAGACATAACCCATGCGGAGAAGGACCTAGGCGTCACAGTGGATGAAGACCTAACATTCCACCATCACATAGCTAATGCTGTAAATAAAGCTTCTGGAATGTTAGGCTTGATCAGGAAGACCTTCATACTCATCGACGAAACAACAGTGCCAAGACTATTCACAGCCATTTTTAGATCGCACCTTGAATATGGAAATGTGATCTGGCATCCCAGGAACAGAGGAGACAAACTAGAGGTTGAGAAAGTACAGATTAGGGCAACTAAACTGATCCCAAACATTAGCCATCTCTCATATGAGGACCGTCTTAAATTCCTAAAGCTACCATCTTTGGACTTTAGAAGGCGACGAGGCGATATGATCCATGTATTTAAGATTATGAATGGTATGGACAGGCTAGATCTCCATAACTTCTTTACCTTCCCACCTAACAACAACACCAGAGGCCACAGTAAAAAGCGTTCATGACAATTTATGACTGGAACTACCTGCCTGAACATGAAATCCCAAGATCCCTATACTATGCAGCCAGAGATCTGGGTCAGCTATGATAAGGCCAGTATATATCCTGAGGTCACGTACCCTGATATATAAAATTACTTGATCCCCTTATAATGGAGATCAACTAAAAACGTATAAAGGTTTGGAGGCTTATCTTTATTTTTAAATATGGATGGGTCAGATCATTGATGATTGCTCCCACTTGATCTGCATTAAACAGCAGTTTTGTGGTGAAATGACACATGCAGATAAATAATTATAAAAAAATTGTGTTAGTTTTAAGATATCATTATACTCAGGTTAATTATGTTTTTCAACAGGTTAATATTGATAGAGTCATTGGTGGGGGCTAGACATATTGATTATTTTATTTCCAATTCATGTATTAATCAGGTGGTATAATTGATTCTGACAGATTCACCAAAGCACAAACGACATGAACCATTTTATCTAATGTTGTTAATTGAACAGTTAGGTAATTTTGGAGTAAAGTTATAGGTATTGTACTTTGTAACATTGTGTACTTTTGTCTAACACCAATGACCTTAACCTCAATCGCATATACGGCCATATTAAGGGTCATCATATATTGTTGAAATGTAGAGAGTAAACATATTGTTTTTATGTCAGGTAATACAAATCTATAGGTACAAATGAGACTATCATAAGATGGCATCCCTGTATATAGTTTAACCTTATCATCATTGTCAATAAAAGTTGTTACGTTTATAGTTAAATCATTAATTAAAACCCTTTGTGCTTCACATTGTGACCGAAGTGGTTGGCACTAGGGTGCACTAGGCGTCCATATGTTTGGGGTTCGACCCGTTTGGATCTCTGTCAGTCTCCCCTTTACTGCTGCTATCCATTTGTTTTTCTGTCCGGATCCGCTAAAAATCTATAAAAAGGTATAGCTAGTCTTGTCCTTTCGTGCACGGCTGTTATAGGTTACAGTAAAACTTGTATGGCCCATGATGTCGTTAATGCCGATGTATGTTGTATTTGTTGTACACCAAACATGAACGTACCCTGGCTCCCAGTGTACCAGGCCAGGGTATCCAGGGATAGCTTGACCCCCAACATGGCGGCAACAACAAAAATCACGTGGTTTTATGACGTCAGTGCAAAGCCTCAACACCAGCAGGAGCTTTGGCTTCTGTTAGGGACATCCCAGTTGGGCTAGCCAATGGATAGAGGCTGGACTGGTATAGACTAAGAGTGAGGTATCGCTAACAGAAACCTGGACTGCTGAAGTGGGAGGTATTGCGGACCTCGCTTCACACTCTAATAGACCACAATAACATACAACAACAGCTATAATAGAACGAAAAGAAGGGTCTAACTATAAAATAGGACTCGACATCAGAACTTTGTATCAGTGTTTAGCAACTTCACTTCCTTATTGACTATGTCTCTAAAAGATGGAAACATTATTCGCTGGTTTATGTTTTAAGATGCCATGTTACAAAGAATGTTATCTTAATGGGATGTGAGATAATTTAATGCTACTAACAACCTATCACTGATGAGCTGAAGATATACATAACCCACAGATATATTTATAAACATCAATATTTTATTACCTTTGATACAATGTTTACTTCTGATAGGAATGATTCATTATTCATTACTTAAAAGTTGTACCCTTTTCTGGACATTTTAGCAGTATAACAAACAAAAACTCAATACTAACTGCCAACTTCCTGTGACGTATTTATATTTGATCAAACATTTCCTTCTGAGAGATAGTAAAGAGATACATCACATAATGTCATAAGATGTCAAAAGCTAGTGGCATTAATCTAAGGTAATGATATTTACCGCAACATCACGGACAGATGTGTCTTAAATGAGATGACATATCTCAGCATCGGGCTATCACTGTGATGACAGCTTTAATAAAACATGACATGAAACTGCCAGTAAAAGATCATACTAACCTGAGGATGACACCCGCCTCTGTCATCTGTCTGACAAGGATCTATCTCAACACAGTGTGAACCAGATCCCGTATATCCCTGCTTACACTGACAGTAGGCAACGGATCTGGAATTTGATGTGTAATAAAATGTGTCCGGGTATTATCAGATAGACAAACTGACAAAAAGATATATGGATGTACGGACAGAGAGACAAATATACAGACATACAGAGACAGACAGAGAGACAGACAGACAGGCAGGCAGACAGACAGGCAGGCAGGCAGGCAGGCAGGCAGGCAGGCAGGCAGACGTTCCCAAGATGAAGGCGATGTGTCAGTTGCTGGGATATGCCTTAAGATTGATTGTCTAAGCCAATAATTTTACCATTTATTGTCTTTCTTAATTAACAATTGGAGAGGATTTTAATTAACTATCTTTACTACTTCATTTATCAGCATATCCTTTGATTAACAATTTCTACAAGATAATCACTTTTAACGACATATACTTTAAATTAAATAAACTTCTAATCAGATATCTACAAAAGTATTTTTCTCTTTAAGATATTTTTATTTAATTTAAAAAAGAATTTTAACATAAATATTATCATAAACACTTATTTACATTAACAATGAATATAAACCATAAATCACCGTAACACAAATAATACCCATAAACTATTGTTCTTGATCATACTAACACAAGGTATTGTTAGATCTTTAAGATACCCACATATAGATATTGTTAGATCTTTAAGATACCCACATATAGATATTGTTAGATCTTTAAGATACCCACATATAGATATTGTTAGATCTTTAAGATACCCACATATAGATATTGTTAGATCTTTAAGATACCCACATATAGATATTGTTAGATCTTTAAGATACCCACATATAGATATTGTTAGATCTTTAAGATACCCAGATATAGATATTGTTAGATCTTTAAGATACCCACATATAGATATTGTTAGATCTTTAAGATACCCACATATAGATATTGTTAGATCTTTAAGATACCCACATATAGATATTGTTAGATCTTTAAGATACCACATATAGATATTGTTAGATCTTTAAGATACCCACATATAGATATTGTTAGATCTTTAAGATACCCACATATAGATATTGTTAGATCTTTAAGATACCATATAGATATTGTTAGATCTTTAAGTACCCACATATAGATATTGTTAGATCTTTAAGATACCCACATATAGATATTGTTAGATCTTTAAGATACCCACATATAGATATTGTTAGATCTTTAAGATACCCACATATAGATATTGTTAGATCTTAAAAAAAAATACCCACATATAGATATTGTTAGATCTTTATTAGTCTGTACCCACATATAGATATTGTTAGATCTTGATAAGCATACCCACATATAGATATTGTTAGATCTTTAAGATACCCACATATAGATATTATTAGATCTTTTTGATACCTAGATATAGATATTGTTAGATCTTTAAGTATCATCTGACAAACAGAATGGAAATGCATATATTCAAGTATCTACACGTGACAGATATGTACAAGTAAATACATATTATAATAGATGTTTATAACGCGGACACACTCACAGATGAACCGACCCCCCCCCACATACACACAAGAACCGACCCCCCACACACACACGAACCGACCCCCCCACACACATGAACCGACCCCACACACATGAACCGACCACCACACACACACATGAACCGACCCCCCCACACACACACATGAACCGACCCCACACACACACACACTGAACCGACCACCACACACACATGAACCGACCCCCCACCACACACACATGGAATCCGACCCCCCACACACACATGAACCGACCCCCACACACAAGAACCGACCCCCACACACATGAACCGACCCCCACACACACACACAGAAACTCACTTTCTTATTTTTTTCATTTTCCTCCTGGTAAGAGTCCCTGGTATTCTGTAAAACAAAACTCTAACTGTGATATGTGATCTACAATATTGATTAGATTGACTTCAGCTCTATCGATTAGAATTCATAAAGTATAACACCCATCTTTTTATATCAAAACTTTAAACTATATACATAATGTGATATTTACTTTAACAAGTAAATTGTCATTTAAAGATAATATATATATATATATATATATATATATATATATATATATATATATGATAAAACTAACAAGTGTGGGTATGCGCACGTGTGTGTGTGTGTGTGTGCGAGCACGTGTGTGTGTGTCAATCAACACCTACTGATCTAGATGGATACTAAGTATTCCTTTAATTTTTTGAGGTGACATCTTAACGCATTCAGCATGAGCATGACATCTGAGTCGACGAGAACATTTCTTTTGTTGAATGTCGCAGTTTGGACCTATGTATCCTTGGTAACAGGTATTTGATTGACAAGTTCCATGGCTACCAGTAACTCTGTTGTCGCAGCGACCATGGAGACAAGAACAGGCTGCGGATAAAAATATGGTTGAAGATGGCAAATAAGTAATCAGAGTTAAATATGCTTTAATATATTAAAAAAATAGAAGACAACTCATTCAGAAACTTGAACAGTATTCACAATGTTTGCGACAGAAATGTTCTGGAGAATGTCAAAGTTTGTATATAAATTAACTTCCAACAGAAAGAATCGCCATTTTCTAGCCAATCCGATGTTTAATAAATTATTGTTAGTCGTCATATTATTAGAAAGTGACCCAATTTTACCTGAGAGAGGTATATAGATAAATTGACTAGACAATAATTTGTTTATAGAGACTACAAATGTTTGACATTTGGAATATTGTTGTTATTTGTCAGTCACATAATAACTGACAGAGTGATCATCCATTGACAAACAATAGAACGGTGCCATCACACGACGGAATAATAATTAATGAGGCAGCAGGCAATTAGTCTCTCGGATGTAGTAATTACTAATTAGAAGATATCATATTGTCTACTGTATAAATCTCTATCATTCCCTTATCGTGACATTATATAATCGTGAAGGCAGCACACAAACCAAGTTTTATTAACGTTGGTTATTCCCAAGTGTGAATACCACTACAACCCTCCTCCCCCCCCCCTAGACATCTAACAAATATATCTCAGATCATTGATCTTATTGATTTATATTATTATATCGATCTATTAGATGACTAGATAAAGGAAACTTTTCATCTTATAAATATCATACGTCAGCTGATCTGATGGATGAACAGATGGTAAGCGAGTGATTAAGTGACTGACTGAGAGAGTGAGTGAGTGAATGAGTGAGTGAGTCATTCATTCATACAAACAGTCAATCAGTTATTCAGCGAGACGATCAATCTGTCATTTTTCCATGTAATCATTCATCCACGGATTCATTTGCTCATCTTCCTGTCAGATACTCACCCAATTAACAACCAATCAATGACTGACTGTTGATTGGGTAGACGGACGTTTCGGCCACGACCATGCATCCCTGGATGTTTTGGCCACGGACGTTTCGGCCACGACCATGCATCCCTGGATGTTTTGGCCACGGCAAATATTCAGGGTGGACGTTTTGGCTATATCATATTACATGTATATAATATATATATATATATATATATATATATATATATATATATATATATATAGATAATATAAATTAGCTATGATATGAGCTGATGTGTCCTGGGTTTATATACATTGAAGTAAATTTGGAGTAGATCTTGGAGTAGATCATTGTGTAGATCATGGTATATTGTAGTGTAATCAATTTCACTCACCAATTGCCTCGTCAAAGAATTGTTTTAAAGCAAATCCCTTTGTATTTTCAGAATTTAAGTTTCTCCTTTAGTAGCATACTCTAACTGCAATCGCAAATCGCAAAGAAAATCGATCTCTTTGTATTTCAGTGTCTGAGTGTCTCATTTAGTGACATACTCTTGACGCCACTTAAAATTACAAAGAACCTTTTTTAAATTATTAAAGTAAGCTAAAATGGCTTCTAAATTAAATGTATTTTACATTATTAAAACTGATAAAATATAACAAATATGGCTTCTAAATGCTTATAATTATCCGTATTTACAACTTACACTTACAAATATCACACTAAATCATATTATGTACATTTATAAAAAATATGATATAGCGAAAACGTCCATACACAATATTGTCCGTGGCCGATACGTCCAGGGATGCATCGCATTTGCCGAAACCTCCTACAACCATTGATTGAGTGAATTAGTGAGTGAGTGAGTGAGTGAGTGAGTGAGTGAAAAAATGAGTGAGTGAGTGAGAGTTTTACTGTGTTAGAGAATAATAATTAGCTGTAGTAAATCATTTAATATTTTATTTGTTGTATCCATTAGATAATGACCATCTCTTGTCATTAGTAACGTCTTATAATAATTTGTAATTAATAATTATAAATGTTTATTTAATTGTACACAAACGGTTCTCCAAATATAGACTCATAAAGGTATATACTCATTATATATATATATATATATATATATATATATATATATATATATATATATATATATATATATATCACTACGTCATACGTCATAATCAGTATTGCTGTTTGAATGATGTTGGATTTGCCTCCTTTGTTAATCCACTACAGAAGTTCATAATCCATAATAATAATCCATCGTAAGGGTAGTTAACACACGAACGATCGGCACGAGTCAGGCCGGATATAACAAGGAACCAGTGATATTTTAGCCTGCCACTCTACTGGCTGGGCCATCCTGCCTTATTTGAGCGAAGCCAAGAAAGTGTGATTCTATCAAATTATCTAATGACGAAGTAACACTCGTTTAATGTACTCAAGGTGTCATATGAACCAAACATGAACACCTTCGGTTTTGTTGTCTTTTAGAAGATTCTTTAACTATATACATAAATCATATGACGTTGTTGTTTCTGTCTTTTGCTTATAAAACACATAAAAGACAGACAGTAACGAGATATAAAACTGAGAGTTTGGTAATTTTAGATAAACATTATCAGATTAAAGATGATGACGTTATTAGATATCAAGTAAATTAAGACAGATTCTAGGTTTTTTTCCGTCTAGTCGTTAGAGACTCATTTAGCCTAAGGTACTCTCTCCTTGCCCCTTTCTCTGTCTCGCGCGCTCTCTCTCTCTCACTCTCATTCTCTCTCATGTTATTAATATATATATATATATATATATATATATATATATATATATATATATATATATATATATAGTTGGACCTCCCCTTCATTGTAATCAGAATCAGATTTATGTTAAAATGATCAACATCTGGTGACTGTCGGGATATGGACAGAATGACGTAATACATGTATCTTTTTATATCATCATTCGGTAATTACAAACTACACATCTGTCATATAAACTGTCTGCAGATGATATATGAAGATAATATGTTGTCTTATGAACATAATATCGGTTTGGTAAAAATAAACAACAGGTAATTTATATTTTTTAAATGCGCATAGAAATAAACTGATCAGTGATAAGTGGAGAGAGTTCTAAAACATCTCTAAATGTCAACAGACCGAGGCATTATGGGTAATCTCCTCTGGGGCTTGTTCTGTTGTTTATAGGACACAGAAAACGTTATATACTAGATCAGAGAAAATAACACACACACACACACACCATCGAGCCTCCCAGCCCCCCCCCCACCACACACAACAAGAATAATAAGTGAAGGAGTAAGTCAGTCAGTCAGGCAGTCAGTGAGAGATAATTATTATATTCCACCTATCCATATTATAATTAATATTATTAGAAATTGACTAAACACCACAAATAACACCGGCATGTGTTGATTTTCAACCCCGCTCTAATAACCAAAATAAACAATCACTAGGCTATTGTTTGGCACAAAGGCACCGAATTTAGCTGACCTTGTTGTTTAGTTAGATTAGTTTAATTTACCATCACTGAACCTGAAGTGATGTAATGATCGGAGCGTGCGCACCTCTACTCTTAACAGTTTAGTAAACCAGGAAGATATCCTATAAATACAAATATGAAAAAATGTGAATTAAAACAGAGAAACAATAATAATAAACTGATTTATTATAGAAACTATTGTCGCCAATTTAATGTTCTATAAATTGTGTTCAACTAAACAAAACTAGGTGTACACGTTTTTATATTTATTATAAGAAGGCATTTAACAGTAAGATGCTATATTAGATAGACCTAATTAAGCTGGTATTCACCTAGGTACAAAATATGACAGAATAAAATGACTGATAAAACTAAACACCATATAAATAAAAATATTGGCTAAATATAACTTTTTAATACAAAATTAAATTCTGTGATTAGCAACAGTTTACTTCATATTTCGGCATCTCAGAGCCGGGGATCCAGTCTCTGTGATCCCAGAGCCAGAGATCCAGTCTCTGTTATCTCAGAGCCAGAGATCCAGTCTCTGTTATCTCAGAGCCAGGAATCCAGTCTCTGTTATCTCAGAGCCAGAGATCCAGTCTCTGTTATCTCAGAGCCAGAGATCCAGTCTCTGTGATCTCAGAGCCAGGGATTCAGTCTCTGTTATCTCAGAGCCAGAGATCCAGTCTCTGTTATCTCAGAGCCAGAGATCCAGTCTCTGTTATCTCAGAGCCAGAGATCCAGTCTCTGTTATCTCAGAGCCAGAGATCCAGTCTCTGTGATCTCAGAGCCAGGGATCCAGTCTCTGTTATCTCAGAGCCAGGAATCTTGTGTGATAATCTAAATAGAAATCGAATTCAAAATATATAAAACATTGACTTTTCTGTCATATCTCTACAGTTACAACTTCTTGCAAATTGTTCGAGCGGTCAATCTCCTCCCGAACTAAATATAGTTTTCTTTATTTGTAATTTGTCTTCTCTAAGCTTAGAGACTGTAATATGTCAGATTTCTGTTGAGAGATTGGGTTTTATTATCAATTATTTAGATGGCTTCCCATGTTCTGATAGCTAGATTGGTATCTAATGTAAGCGGACTGTCATTAACAAGAGTTATGGCGGTGAAAGGTAAACATGTTTTTTATCAACTTTCGGCAGAAAGATTAAAGAAGGAAATTGTCGAGAACAGACAAGATGACATATGGGGGAAGGAGCGTTAGTATATATATGTATGGGGGGATAAGGTGTGTGTGTGTGTGTGTGTGTGTGTGTTTAAGATAGGCGCTTTAATTTAGATCCCACCACACCTAACTGCATATACTTGGGGACGCTAAATTAAGCGTGAATGAACGTTCCCTTAGTGATGAACGGAAACGTATGAGGGTTAGCTGCTAGGTTCGAGTAAATCATAGTATTTACTCAGGTTTGAGACGATATTTCGTTCTAGTCCAGTAATAATCCATTGTGCGGTATTGCTACTTTGTTTATATTTTAGTTAAATCGCTTCAGTGAGTCCATACTGAGTTAGTGTACATTCTCTTTGTTATGAACAAACTCTAATGTTTGTTAACACGTTGAGGCTATATAGAGGGCTTAACTTTTCACTTAGGTTAGAGAAGAACTTCGACGCCAGACCAGTCGGACGTGTATTGATACATAGTTCATATAGGTAGGATTTATTCAGTTATTCGAACCCAGAATAAAGCTGAGGTCAGCATCTGAGGTGTCGAAATGTTTTATATACAGGTTTCTTTTGGACCACAGAAAATTACTGTTGAATGTAAACTGTGGTGTCAAAATAGTTTATGATATGTATGTAGCAAGTCACCATTGAACCACACCCACGTGTTGTTTGTTGCGAGCTGTGGTGTCAAATGGTATGTTTTTACGTGCTTCCGCTTTTTGTACGTAGCCTGCATGTAGCCGCTTTCCTGTGGACGTGACATATTTGTCGCGTACGAAAAGCGAATTAGCTGGTTCCCACAGGCTGATGAGTAGACCAGACACATGCTTAGGTATACACACACATCTATCAATATGTGGAGGTATGGAACATTTTATTTTTAGATTAATGTATGTATAGTTGTATTTAGATTTATGGAGGTAGGTTTCGAAGGATGTTTAGATATGTTGATGCTCTGTGCCTGTTGCCTCTTACTATGTACCCTAAAACGCACATTGCCCGTGCCATACATCTTATCTATTTCCATCCAGATTCCTTATTACACCAATGTAAGAAAGTGATGTCGTTATTACAACATGTTTGAGTTTATTAGCTTTGTTATGTATAATGTAGAATCTATATTGTTGTCCTCTTATGTGGTCTGGCGAAACGACCTATTAATTCATACAATGCTGCTTGATGGATTTATACTCCTGGAGTCGTTTGTTACTCCGGCAGGCATCTCCATGGGTATTAAGCTGCGGACAGAGTTTTTTCCCATATTATGAGTAATTAGATTACACTGATATAGGGACTGGTGAGACATTACACATGTCTCAGCAAGAAAAGTCGCCACTCTGGATTCAGTCCCCTGAAGAAACATCCAGAGTTTGAATTCACGGTTCGAGATTCTCTGTGCCTGTGCCTTATTTTACACAGCTAAAACACACACACACACACACACACACACACACACACACACACTATATATATATATATATATATATATATATATATATATATATAACTCAACTATTCTATTGTTTAGAGTCTTCACTCTGTCGATTGCAAAAGTATAAAAGTCTATAATATATTGCTTTATCTATGAAGTGAGTGGCTCTGGTTTAAAGGGTTAAAGTGCAACTTTCAAGGGAAATAACATTAACTTGCTCAAGGTTTTTGTGCGTGAAACATCCCACAAACACATGGAAAGTCGGATTTGATTTCACTACTTGAATATCTATCGTTGAGAGGGCACCTCCGTGGTCTAGCAGTAGCGTGCTTGACCACAGATCACTACCACCGTGTTCGAATCCCGGCGTGGGCATATCTGAAGGTTGTTTCGTTTTTCACTTCGCCTCATTACATTTGGAGGTCGCTCGGCCCATTTAGCCTACCTTGTGCACAAAAGTGGCCGTAAAACATCAATCATCATCATCATCATCTATCGTTGAGTAATAACACACTGAAACACGTGTTTTGAAACCTTTTGGAGTTAATTGTATAGTAGATTGTGGACGAGATTATATGAAAAACTATAATAATAATTATTTCCTGTTACACTAGAAAAAGTTCAGCATTCCAGGAAACACCCACAGAGTAAACACATTAGGAAAGATCACATCTGAGAGATCTCACGTCAAGAAACATCTATCACTCCATCAACTATTAATGTTGTTTTCTCAATTTGTTGAATGTTTTGTTAAACATATTGGTTCTGCTTTTTTTTTCATAAATAAAAACTGACATATAATAACAAGAAAACTGTAAATGACAAGCCACAGGTCACCGCCACGTGTGATAAATAAAACTATTTCATATTTGAAATTGATATGACATTGTTAGGCTGGTAAAAGGATTCTTTGATTATTAATTAATTTAATTACAGCCTCATATATAGATAGTTAAGGAAGATTCCGTGGAATGACACCAGTTTAAAATCTTAGATGTGAATGTAGATTTATATAGATTAAATTAACTATTGTCTGTAAAAATAATATAACAATCGAGATTGATTCTATTGATGTATCGGTTGATCTGACAATGTTTAAAAAAGTTATCTAAGAAAAGAAATATAAAGCTATCTCATTGACAACAGAGTGACATCGTTTGTAAATGAAAATGTTTTGTAGCAAATTAATTTTTATGTCAATAAAACTCCGGGTATTGCTATTTGGTTATAAAAAAATATATATCTGTATCTTCTGTTAGTTCTGTTTGAATTAAAGAAGTTCGATGATACTGTACTTTGTAAAGAATTTCAAAATGTTTTATCAGTAATAGTAACTGGTTAGAAAATACGCTTTCCAATATTTTGGAAGACAAGAGTAATAAGGAAGCATTGGTATTATTGGGAAAAAAACGTTCTTATCTCGATATATCAATAAAAGATCAACTTGGGCATTTTTCTGTCAAATATTATTTAGTTCTAGTGTAATTTTCATCATTATATTATAGATACTTCTACTGTCACTTTTATGTTCCCGTAATTTGATTTAATAACAATACGTTTCGCAATTATTAAAATATTGGTCAATTTGTTTAATTAATTTGGAACTCAGATAATTATATGCTAAAAAATTCAAAGATTAAATTAATAATACATGAAATTATAAAACAAATGGGGAATTTTTTTTCATTAGTATTTCCAGACTGACATTAATATAATTTGTATGTAACGTAATATACATTGTAATATACAGGTATATAGTGTGATCTTAGATAAATATTCCTGTTATGAGAATCAGAAGTTTCATTATCTTCCCTAGAAAGACAGGTTATTCTTATTTTATTTTATTTATTTATTTATTTGTATTAAGACCATCATATTCCAGTTTGAAGGATGGTCTTAACTAGTATTACGTCACACTCGTTTAACAAAATGATTAAAGATGACAACATTTGTGAGTCTGTGACTATGAAAACAACATATTACATCTACATTTGTTTGTAAATGTCTAATTGTAGCTTCGTTCATTATTACCGCTTGATCAAACTTAGTGAAGATTAAGGACAATCTTCGCTGAACTGTGACTTGATCCAGACGATACTCAGGCAGAAGGTCAAGTAGAGTGAATTGATGAGTAATAAGAGGGAAGATAGGTGTCAAGGGTCTGTGTCAAGGGTCTGTAGAAGATGGTAATTATTTGAGTGGAGAGTGGCAAAAGGTGTATCCCTCTGACTGTAAACTAATTAGTTAATAATTTGTATTTATGAACAGTTATTGGATTGACATATTTCACCCCATGTCTACTATTGTATCTGCTCTGACTGTCATGTGAATTGTGATATTACTCGAGCTAGTAAATTATTTTATAATGAGAATGAAGAGACTCAGTGCTAGGATACTGCGTTTTAATTATTAATAGAGATAAGATATTAAGCTTATAATACAGCTAGCGTTCCATCTAAATTAATCCATTTGTTATTTATTGAACTCGTCATTGTTTGACGTTGTATATAATGTCAAGGAACATGACATCTTAGTTTGATAAGTGCTCTTCCAAAACATTAAGGACTAACATAAAGGAATCACGCTTTAAACTAGATAAAGGTCAAGGGCAGGAAGACCCCCTCTCTCTCTTTATATATATATATTTATTTAATGTATGGCGTATCACAGAAGAAAGAGTTTTGACAATATTATTTGTTTGATGTTGTTAATGTTAAAGTTTAAAAAAAAAACCGAACCACGTTATTACTGGACAACTTGATTAAAAATAAAAAGTTTATAACTAAATGTCATTCAACAATATTCCACAAACATTTAGTGACTTATATTTTAAGTTATTGACAACTTATAAACAGTTTTAAACCACTGTAAAATTACTTTATATGTAACTATTAATGATAAACATGATATTTATCGGCGATCTAATCTATTCTATTGATTTTAGAATTAAAAAATAAAACAAAGAACACATAATTAACATTAAGTCTCCAATATTTGAATAATGAATCAACTATAAATAATAACAATAATGATAGTTATTTATTTAGATTAAACAAACGTGTTATTTATTATGCTAATATAAGTTAAGCTGATAAGACTAATGTATTTTATGTGATGATAAAAAGTTAGCATCTATTTATATCTACGCCTCAGCATTCATTTTAGGCTTTGACCTGAAACTAGCCCATTCTTTTAGTGTAACATCTTTGAGATCAAAGTGACAGTAACCAGATAGTTACTGACATCTTCTTACTCTCAGATATAGAGTCATATGTAGTAACAAACCTTGGAAGATAGACGAACAGACGTAAGAGCTAAACATGTAGGCACTTATCTCCGCACGCACGCAGGCACACACACACCTACGCGCGCGCGCGCACACACACGCATACACACGTTATATATATATATATATATATATATATATATATATAATCTTGTCAACAGTATGCCAATCATTAAATGTCGAAGTTTCTAGCTTCTGATCAGTTCTTGTATGTTCAACAATACGTCCACTAAAGTACCATTATATCGCTGTTCACAGATGACAGCTGGCTCCTCTAACAGCACCAATGAGGAGGTAATAGACTCTGAAGTATAAACGTCTTTAGTGGTCTCTTCAATGTCATTTCAGACTATCAATGAGGTGATGTTCTTCCCATCTTTGTGATAACAGAGCTTCAACAATCTAATTGCCAACAGGCTGTCGCACAAACACACTGTCTTCGCCCTTCTCTAAAACAACAATAGAACAACACTGTCTTCGCTGTTCTCTAAAACAACAATAGAACAACACTGTCTTCGCCGTTATCTAGAACAACAATAGAACAACACTATCTTCGCCGTTCTCTAAAACAACAATAAAACAACCCTGATGTAAAAATGAGTTTTCATAACTGTGGTTTAGTATGACCGAAGATGTTTCTTGTTTCTTGTTGACGTTATCTTTGCTGCCAATAAGCAGAAACAGCACACCTGTAGGTAATTAGTGACACGTGCAAGTATTCCCATGCTACTATCTGCACAGGTAAGTGGAGTTCATTGCTGTGTTGATGGCAATGAAAAAAATGATGGCAGATCGCAATTTATAAACAATGATCCATAAATTATTTGCTTTGCAGTAGATGCCCTTGTCCCTCATTTCTGCGCCTATCCTACCTCACCACACCCAACCCCACACCACCCCAAGACAAGTGTAGTTTGAGCGTATCGCAGCCATTATGTATTGTTACTCAAATCAGATGTTTTGGTGTATAGCTGATGTTTAATACATTGATCGCTCCCCTTCTTGGTCTCAGTTTTATCAAGGACACAGAGTTGGAGGGAATGATGGGTAAGATGGTTAAAGACCTAATGTCCATTAACCTTCACTGTTTAGGAGTTTGCTAGTCAGATGTTCATGACAACAAGCCACCGAGACTCGCGGATTACTTAAGGGTACTCATTTTGTAATGGTTTAAAGTACGATCCAGCATCCCACAAGGTCACCAACAAAGAACATTATAAGGCAATTTACATGGATACGAATACAAGGGCAAGGTCAGTGCCCAAATTTGGGACGCAATGAGAGACGAATTAATCGAGGTGGCGCCCATATTAAGGCAATAATTAATGTCAGATCTGTTCCATAAATTGACGCCACAGTTCTAAATATAGAGCAATATGAGCTACTTGTGTTTCGACGAGAAACCATTGATCTGCAGAAAACTAAGTTTGGTCTAACCGTTTGCCGAACCAAACCCCTTTGTTTGAGACATCCAAACGTCTACACCTGTTTGTTATCAGACATGGATGAAGATCAGTTTGCAACTGTCCACATCATGTCTGCTACTGGGGCGTTTTTTCACAGCAGCCATTAACGAGACAACGCCCTACAAGAAGAAAAGGCTTCTGCGGATATTGATTGTATAGAATTTTTTTTCAGTTTGGAACTTTTATTATTTCATACCGTACTAATGTGACTATTGCTACTACTGATGTCACTGATGTTACTACTGGTGTGACTGATGGTACTACTGATGTGACTGATGCTACTACTGATGTGACTGATGCTACTATTGATGTGACTGATGGTACTACTGATGTGACTGGTGGTATTACTGATGTTATTGATGGTACTACTGATTTGAGTGGTGGTATTACTGATGTGACTGATGGTACTACTGATGTGAGTGATGCCGATGTGACTATTGTTACTACTGATCTGACTGATACTACTACTGATATGACTGATACTACTACTAATGCTACTTCTGCTACTGCTATCCAAGAATGTTTGATGTTCTGTTTTATAGGGAATGCACTATCTATATATAGCAATTCTATTATAGCGAAACAGTCGATAAGACCAATGAAACATTTATATCTCACTCACATACGAGATAAATAAATATTTTATAGAACTCTGGTTAAAGAGATTTTTGTTATCATATCCTTCTAACAACAACTATCACAACTAATGAGACAATAATACTCCCCCCCCTCTCTGTGTGCGTGCGTGCGTGCGTGTGCGTGTGTTTCTGTCTCTCTCTGGCTGTCTATATTTGCGATAACCATTTCCTATTTTCAGAAGGTTGACGCGGTTACTTATTTATCAGACATACCTCTCTTAGTATTAGACACTTGTCTAAATACATATGTAAATACACTTGTATATACACATTTAAACACATGTCTAAACACCCTTTTAAACACTTGTCCATTTTATACTGTGTTTACCCTCTGTAAACAACTTATTATGTATTGTTTCATTATATATTTAAATACATAAAATAAGTAAATTCCAATCACAAATGAGGTTTGATAATCAACAAATTGATAATCTGTAATATGTTTAATATACAGCTCTTCTTATCGTTAGAGGAGTAAACGAAATAGGAGTAAACTATCTGTCAATTATTAATTAATTGTAGTCATCAAAGAAACATTTAATATATGACGTGAAAAATGTACGAAAGTCCTTAGATATCTACATTATATATATATATATATATATATATATATATATATATATATATATATATATATATTACTGATATTCTTCATATATGTATATCAACAAAAGTAGGAGAGATACTTACCAGTTGACTTTATGTATAATTTGTAATATTTCATTCATTCACAGTATTTCTTTATATTATAATTAACTTAATTGCTCACATACACTCTATGTGCATTTGATGTTTATCTATAACATTGTACGGATATTTTTACTAAATAATCTTCAACATTATACCCGATTGTTCATTTCCATTTGTGTGTCACGTGAAGGAGGGGACAGTATTCTCTCAATATCAATTAAAAGAGTATACTCATGCTACTAACGGTATCTATAGGATATGAACTCGTGTTCTCTTCCTCTGTACCTGCTACACAAATAAAATGCGCAACCACATTAATAGTTCCTATTTATGTTATATTTGGTATGTCACTGTACGGCGCCTTTTAATGTCAAAATTCAAATAACAGGTAATAATAAGTAATAATTTGTAATAATAGGTAATAATAGATAATAATATTAAAGATTCATTCGTCAAAATATTAATCACACAGGGAAATGTTTAAATAAAAGCTATACATTTTCTTATTGACGAATGGATTCATGAATTTCTGATTTCATTTCATACTGAATTTTATAATTCTTTATTCTTGATATTTAAATGACGTGAAAGTTATTTTGATATTTTATATTCTAATCTGTAATAAACATTATAATCAAGCTACATCATTACAATTACATGAATACATTAGTCACAAAAAGCTTAATGTTTATTTGATTTATAAAATATGATACATAATAGTCTCATTTATTAATATCAACAAATAGTTCATCAGCAGAGATGTTTAGATTTGTTCAGTTAAATAGAATTGTTAACTGAACAATTCGATCGTATTTACAATAGTATTTATAACAACAGGTAACGTGATTTTGTTAATCGTCTTTTATTTAGGGTAAGGTAAGGTTAAGATCATTTTTAGAACTTGGCATCGAGCCAAATAATTTGTAGACTCTGATAAGATGATAATTAATTAGATAATCAAATGTTATTAGTCAACATTCTCTAGTCAATCTGTTTTGGTGACGTAATCCACTATTTTGTAGCTTTATTAATTATAATAATAAATATGGGCAAATAATAACAACAAAGTAATTGGATGAATCGATGTGGTGTGGTATTGTGTGGTATGAAGTTGTGTGGCGTGGTGTTGTGTTATTTTGTGGTGTGTTATGTCATGTTGTGTGGTGTTGTGTGGCGTGGTGTTGTGTTATTTTGTGTTGTGTTATGTCATGTTATGTGGTGTTGTGTGGCGTGGTGTTGTGTTATTTTGTGTGGTGTTATGTCATGTTGTCTGGTGTTGTGGGGAGTGGTGTTGTGTTGCGTCGTGTCGTATTGGTATTTAATGTGTTGTGTTATGTTGTGTTGTATTGTGTAGCATGTCGTTTTATGTTGTGTGTTATGCGGTGTTGTTTGGTGTTGCGTGGTGTTGTTTGGTGTTTTTGTATTGTATAGTGCGGTGTTGTGTTATATTGTGTTGTGTTGTATGATGTTTTGTTGTATGGTGTTGTATGATGTTGTGTTGTGTTGTGTGTTATGCGGTGTTGTTTGGTGTTGCGTGGTGTTGTTTGGTGTTTTTGTATTGTGTAGTGCGGTGTTGTGTTATATTGTGTTGTGTTGTATGATGTTGTGTTGTATGGTGTTGTATGATGTTGTGTTGTGTTGTGTGGTGTTGTGGTAGGTTGTATTGTGTGATGTTGTATTATGTGGTGTCGTGTGGTGTGGTATGATGTTGTGGTGTGTTATGTGTTGTTGTATGGTGTGGCGTTGGGTTGGGTGGTTTTGTGTTGTGTGCTGTGCGGAGTAATGTGCCGTGTTATGCTGAATAGCTGGGGGAGGGGGGGGGTTGACAAATTTGTTTGTCAAGTATTTTTAAATGTTATTTATCCCCCGAGGACAGTAGAAAGATGGACAATTGGAAAGATTATTTTGTGTCTTTAAGATTCTCAGAAAAAAATAAAGACACTAAACACAAAATAATGGAATAAAACTAGAAGAATGATTGTGATAAAACAATTTAGAATGTCAATTTGTAAATTGCTGATACGTTTGTTAGTTTAATTATCAGTTTAGTTGTAACTCTATTATGTTGAATAAATTAAAACTAAATTAATATTTTACAACAAAATGAGAACAATTTTAATTTAGTTTATTCATTATGAACTTATAGACAAAAAGTGGACATCACGTGACATCTAACATTAATATGACAGAGTTTAAATTATGGACTATAGACTAGCTATTGGTTCATATATAGCCACGTGGTCATCAGGACTGTGGCGTGTATTCTGTGGTTGATTAGCCTTGTTTGTATATGCTGAGTGTGCGTGTGTATTCATCCATCATGATCACTTTAGTACAATATTAAACGAAAATAATACTCAGGCCATTCACTAATTAACACTGGATACAACCAACAAATAAATACATCATTCTTACAACCTGCTGAATGTAGAGAAGTCGACGAAACATTCACGCCTCCGCAAGAAGAGTTCATCAAACCGGTAGACGGTTAGGTGAGGTTTCGGCGTACACTTATTAGACTCTGTGTGTACATAGTAAATGTGCGCATAATGGTGTAAAGTGATTTAACGGCGACTAGAGAACGATGTCGTTGATGTGTGGGCACTTTATAGACTGATATATCAGTTGAACAACAACATCATAAACACGGATATATGACACATCAGTATTATGTAGTACGTCATAAACATCTATATTGATAATGGCATTTTGGGATCCAGTTGTTGATACTTTATCTCGGATTTATTACTATCCTGATTTACTGAGACGACGTGTCAAATTGTACACTGATACTTTAAGCTTATTATTGGTAATATCTAAGGGGGGGGGGGTATCTCTAGCCCGGATAATGTTGGAATAATGTGTGGGGGGAGGAGGCCATTCCTATTTGTTTCAGGATACTTATTCGCGCGCGCGCATGCGGACTCACGCACGCATACAAACATAACACGCCCACGCACGCACACACAATGGCATATGTGAAATTAGACCTTCCTAAATAAAGATCCCATTATGAAGATATCATTGATTATAATAGTCAATCGACAAACATAAATTAATGGCGTTTAATGAGACAGGGGGCTTACATTAATCTTCTTCGAGTGTTTTGTATTAATTAGATATATGTCTCACACCAACAACATTGAGAGAGAACAGATCAATAATGGCTACGCTACATTGGTTGGCTAATTTATTCTACTGATTTATCATCAGTAGAAAACAGACAGAAATCATTAGATGTTTCAATACCCAATCAGTACACCGGCTAGTCTTCTATAGATGTACTTAAAGTGATAGAACACAGAGAAATAACACCACAGACTAGTATATTATCATCTCTCTCTCTCTCTCTCTCTCTCTCTCTCTCTCACACACACACACACACACACACACACACACACACACACACACACACACAAACACACACACACACACACACACATATATATATATATATATATATATATATATACACACACACACCATCATATCAATACCCTTATTCGTATCCAATAGGAGTCTTTCTAAGACTGGTCTCCTAACAATACAATATTTGGTTGCCGATAGCAATAATTTGGAGCATTCTTGGAGGAAGAGAGTTCATCAGGGTTATTGTCCTTCCCTAGATGTCACCACTGTGCTCGATTAGCCGGCAATACAATAAAAAACAATATATCAGATGATAGTGTTGTGGCCTTAGACCGGATCCAACCATTGTCAAGTATCCAGACCTTAGCTGTAGAATACTTCCTGGACATGACCGTCACATGAGAGCAGATGTATGAAGGAACGTAGCGCATAACAAAGTCCTCTTAATATTTATTACTTCATCGTCTCACAGCTGCAGCGTCTCGAGGAACTATCCCGTATCCGGTCACGTGTCACTCACTGGTTGACCAATTACAGCCCCGGGTAGACTAACCTGAATGACATCACGAACAGAGAATATCCCAAGCTATTTTAGCCAATATAAGAGTTATACATCTTCCAGGCCGACCCTTATCAGATTAGCTAACATAAAATTGTCATGCAAGACTTCTGTTGCTGTGTTTTAATACTACTACTACAACTACTACTACTACTACTACTACAACAACAACTACTACTACTACTACTACTATAATAATAATAATAACACGTCCGGTGTGGGACTGGAACCAATGATACTAAGCAGTGCCAGTTAGCTGTAACATGCCAATGTTCTACCGACTAATTATTATTATTATTATTATTATTATTATTATTATTATTATTATTATTATTATTATTATTATTATTATTATTATTATTATGTCAAACATCAGTAACAGATTTCTCTATCATTTATTCTGTGACTGTTAAAATTGCTCTAATTGATGATAATTATTAATTTCTATTGATAACAGATTGATTTTATAACAACAGTCTGTCTGTCAATTTGTCTGTCTGTATGTGTGTATTTATGTATGTATGAATGTCGGTTTGCCTGTATGTCCGTTCGTCTGTTTGTCTGTCCGTCTCTCTGTCTATCTGTTGTCTGTTCCATTTTTGTGATTGTACATCAAACTATTATTTAATCTCTCCCTCTCTTCTCTCTTTATCTCTCTCTCTCTCTCTCTACTGACTGACTGACTGACTGACTGACTGACTGACTCACTCACTCACTCACTCACTCACTCACTCACTCACTCACTCACTCACTCACTCACTCACTCACTCACCAAGTCTAATTGAGAGTGCAGCATAATCAAATAATAAATAACAAATATTAGTGAACGGTTCTATTAAATCCAGGCACTTTAAAAGGTTGACCTCTAAAGATCGATCTTTGGAGGTCATAGTTGTAAAGGTCGACGGATTGTAGCCTTTTTTTATGGGATCCCGAGATTTTTGATGTTTGTCTTCTAGATTTAGAAAAGGTCAGATTATTCTAGTTAATAACTTTATGTAATATAATTACATATCATTAATAATGTATTACGTCTGTAATGAGATCAGCTTGTGTATCATCGGTAACAACAACAATAATAATAACAATATAACAATAACATAACAACATAACAACAACATAAATAACTATTACGGGGGGGAGGGGGGGGGCAAAAAAACTAATTTCCGTTTATCTATTTTGTGGCTTCACCTTCACGATTTATGATTTATTCTGATAATCAATCAGATCGATTCTATCTGATGAATCTTGATAAAGTAATTTATTGATAACACGAAGACAGGACACTGATGTCTTCATCATTAACAGTCAATCTTCGGTCACGTGGGCTGTTCATTATTATTATTGGTATTATTATTATCAATAACTTTATGGAATATAATTACATATCAGTAAAGATAATAATAACAAGTTTTTGTTGTCAAATATTTTGAGTTAAAGTCAACATCAGGATCGTGATTCTGGATCTTAACCTTTAGAGTCATCATAAAGAAATTTGTTTAGAAAGACGTTAAGTAAAATGGGACACAGAGAGGGAGAGAGAGAGAGAGTGAGAGACTGAAACACACACATACACACACTGTCACTCACCAGCACACTTATACACAGACTGTAACCCAGACTGACACTAAGACAACCCGGTATCTGTATTCTAACAATGTTAAAACATTCCATCTTGTGTCTGACAACACGCCCCATCATCACAGACTCGACTAGCCTCTCTCTACTCAAGACACCAAACGCCTTGGTCACTGACTACATGCCTAATGGTCAGTGTTAATGGTCAGTATTAGAGCCCACTACACTACAACTACCAATAGAGAGAGAGAGAGAGATAGTCAACCACACGGTTACACACCCACTCTAGTGTAGAGAAGACGAGGTCGATCCTGGACCTAGACCTGTCCTATAGTGGCGTCCAGTGGCTAGGTCCTACATTGTCAAGTCGTAGATCTATAGAGTGACAGGTGGTAAATAGTACGACTAAAAAGTTTCTCGCTCGGCCATAGATAACAGATAATATGTTGTGTCATCATCATCTTCAGTTATAGCTTGATGCTACATCACAGACTGCGCAGATACCACTGCTCTATCATACTGCGTCATACACGCGCGAGCGAGCGCGCGCGCTCTAAATGGCTCACGACCGCGATTACTGACACAAACTTACAGTTTGTTGGTGGATACAGTTATGGCTCTTTTATTTCCCTGTCAGTAACCTTGGTAACGGATGTGAACAAAATATTTCAAATATTTCATCACTTCATCGATAAACTACGGAGATGCGACTGTTACAGGTGATTAGGAGTGAAGATAAGGAATGATAAGATAAGAGGATGGCTGATGTATAGAGGAGGAAGAGAGAAGATTGTTTTGATGTAGGTAAGTATATTAATCAGTAGATGTATACGATAATATCAACTGTTTTTAATGCGTTCACATACAAAGGGAATAAGACATCGTTTAAAATTAATTACCGTAATTGAATGTTTTGAGAGTTTTGTTGTTATTTTGATGATCATAGTCACGGAGAGAATATTTTATTACAATAATATATAATATCAAAGATGATAATACATATTGGTTCTTTGGTGATATTCTTTATAACTTTCAGTAATTAATATTATTAATATGTTGATGTCTCTTGATTCTTGTTAACGATTCTTGTTTTTGTTTTGACACGAAATGGTATTTCTGAAATGATCATCCTCCATTTAATGAAAAATATAAACATTTATAAAGTTTCTATTCTCCTCCTTTTCTTGTTGATAATAAAATAATTTATTTCTTTATGGATAAAGAGTAATTAATTAGAAACTATTTCGGATTTAAAACAACATTTCTTGCTCGATTACTAACGATAGCTCATAGTATATGCAGACTCTAGGCCTGATCTTTAATAAGTTGATCCGGAATGATTGTCCTTGACCCTACTTTTATAAGCATCCTACAGAAATATAATCTCTTGCCAAAACAAGAAATTGTGAAATAGAAATCACAAAAAATTTAAATGTTATTCGCTGGAAATCTGATGTCTGATTATAAATGTGCAAATTGAAGCCCATTATTACTGTCATATTTCAATTAAGTGTATCTATAGATGGAATCTTGGCAATTTACTACTTTTTCTACCTGTCTAGTGTGTAGACAGACAGACAATTTGTTTATTTTTAGATGCATCATCTTTCATTTGATTTATTGCATGAAATAATCCGAAATGGCTTACGGTTTTTTAACCGACGAAATCAAATATATAATGTATATATTATGTTTCATCTGCTATATAAAGGCGTCCTTTCGGTAATACGATATAGGTCTATATAACCCCCCCCCCTCCCACGCCCATCTAATTCAGTAAGGGCAGAGAGGCGATGTACTTTACAGAGCTACTTAAGATATTAGTGCTATATGTTGACATATGTTAGGTTAGAAGTGATACAGATGTTGTATTCACATCTGATTTAAATGTTCTCATTCGTATATTTATGTTCTTAATTCTGTCATTATTGTATTTTTGGTATTCTTTGTAAACACCCATCTCTTCGTAAATCCATTATTTGATTTGAAGCTCAGGTATTATATATATATATATATATATATATATATATATATATATATCCACACACGTTCAACGTACACATATAGGGCATATGATCAATATTTCCGTTGAATTTTAAAATATGACTTTAATCGCGCAAGATTTCATCCTGACAACAACATATTACAGCTGAAGCAACACGTTACCACCGTGTGTTGTCCTTTAACGGGTAATGTCTCGTCATTATAAGTCTACAACCAGTTTCCAGAATCTCCCACCATCAAACACCTTTATAGAGACTAGTGTTAGGAGTTAGGTTGATGTTAGAAAAGGTCGTCAGCTAGCTAAGACAGTGTTTGGAGACCATGTAGCTACCGTAACAAAGATTTCTTCCCGAAGCCAGTTACACGGTCGGAGACTGAGGGTTTTTTTTCCCGGTGTCTCGTTCCGGATATGATAATGGCTTACTCTCTAACAATGACATCGTGTCGGCTCTGGATGCTACGACCATCCCATACCTCTATCCTCCCACATTGTGATGCAACTCACACAATTTCTCTTCTTCATCTTCTCAGCCAAAAATAGAATACTTATTCTCTGTAACATTGAGATGTTGGAGGATAGACAGACAGACAGACAGACAGACAGACAGACAGACAGACAGACAGACAGACAGACAGACAGACAGACAGACAGACAGACAGACAGACAGACAGACACACATTTATAGCGGGAGAGAGTATACATTCTTCAATCTGTACCGGAAACAAATACAACTAATGCCACTTTCTATACAGATTTGGTACATTCCTCGTACTGTCCAATGTTTACATATAAAATGGATCCAGAGAGAGAGAGAGAGAGAGAGAGAGAGAGGGGAGAGAGAGAGGGAGAGAGAGAGGGAGAGAGAGGGGGGGAGAGAAACGAAACCATGAACTGAATAAAAACAGGATTGAATGAGTTTCTGTCTATGTACAACTAAACATTAGGACAGTTTTATTACATTATGTAAACAGATGATAATTCCCTAAAGTCTACAAAGAGTCGTCATTTCTGATATTTATATAAATATTTTATGTCATATCATAAATATTATAATCCAAAACTCAATGTAAACAACACAGTTTTATTAACGATCTGTGAAAACAATCATATTTCGAGAATTAATAATTATTTAAAGATAAAAGATAACTGATTACATTAGAATAAAGGATGATCAATCAGAGATAATTGGTTATAATATGATAAACGATAGAGATACTCCATTATTATAGACGATAATGTGTCGGACAACAGAGCTCTAGTTCATGGGATCAAATCCAAATATAACCGATGTTACTGTGATGCTTTTTAGTTGTTGTCAGTCATAGATCCTAGCTGAGATATATCCTAGTCTCGAAATTCAACATAATAACGATATCTCATTTAGAGATACACAAAAGATATACATAAATTTGTTCAACTGACCTATTTTCCTAATCAGGTCACAAAGAGCCAGATCATTGGTTGACCTATTCAGACAGCCCTCAATATATTTGTATGTATGAAGTTGGTGGCACAGAATCCCTCCCCCACTCCTCTACCAAAGGTTAGAGATATAGTATTGGCTGATATCTCTTAACAGGCGATTACACTCACTCACTCACTCACTCACCACTCACTCACTCACTAACTCACTCACTCGCCCGTAATAGGAAGTCCGACTTTGTGAGCAGTATTACTAATTCTGTGATTAAATTGATCTCTGCTGCTCACTAACACCGACAGCTAGTGATCATCAATGTTTTTATTGTCGGCTTTAGCCATCAGCTGATTAAAGCAGATGTCTGGATTGAGCTATCACTAGTCAGGTGTTTTATGGTAGTTTAATCAAGTTCACGTTTCCCTCTGGGACTGATTCAAAATTAGATTCTCTCTCTCTCTCTCTATCTATCTATCTATCTATCTATCTATCTATCTATCTATCTATCTATCTATCTATCTATCTATTTATCTATCTACCTATCTATATCACTCTCGCCCTCTCTCTGTTTCCCTCACCCCTCTCTCTCTCCCCTCTCTTCCACTTCCTCCCTCCCTCCCTCTATCACCACATAACAGAAGACACTGGAATTCTACCAAGAAGAATGTCTCCATATCTATTACTGCATGGTTAGGCAGGATATGGCCATGCATTTCAATATATATATATATGTGTGTGTGTGTGTGTGCGTGTGTGTCTGTGTGTGTGTGTATATGTGCGTGTGCGTGCGTGTGTATGTATGTATGTGCGTGTGTGTGTGTGTGTGTGCGTATGCGTGCGTCCACACACAGTTTTCATCACAAATATAATATGTCTTCGATCTGTCACCCAAAAGTGACGTAATACAATTTGCTTTGTTACATTTTGTTCACGTAACTTGATGGACATAAAGTAAATCAGCCACTGAAGCACAACATTATGTCTCTCTATAAGTGATCATTTTAGTTTATATCATCTCAGTGAAGATTGATGATTGTCTAAAGATTCTTCAGACAACTTATTGTATCACATCGTAATATTTGTCAATGTTGATATAATCTAGTCTTTAGAAAATGCCAAATCTCATGACATAAATTGATTACGAGGAAGAATGATTGAGTATTTTGTTTATCTTCGAGGCTTATTACATCTTGGAGATGAAACGATCGGATGAAACATCTCACAAACAGAGATAATATTGACATTCTAACCCTGACCTGTACGCCTGAAAGGTTGCACAACATTAATAACCGCATTACTGGGGGGAGGGGGTTGGAGGTGGTGTGTGGCAAACAATAATAAATATCATTATAAATCAATTAAAAAAATAATTATAAATTTAAAACGTGATAAATAATGTATTGATATCTTGGAGTAATTCACATAATGTACTTTGTTGAATGGACAAAATACCACAACATGGACGAGTGAATTGATGACTTCCGGTACAATTATAATTTAAAATAAAATAATATAATAAGACAAACAATGATCTTATAATGAAGTTTAGATGACAGGAAGTTGTTGATGATGAGTCCAATTACTTATCAGTGGCCTTAACCTGGTTAACGAATCACGTGATGAGCGAAGATAAATGAGCTAAAAGACTAGATGGCTTAATGTTATCATCATTTTCAACATCATCATCATCATTATCATCATATTCAGTGATGATGTCTTTCAACAAGGGCCACGGTTGCCATGGAGAAGGGATTTCATTAGATTAGTTAGACTAATTTGTAGTCAATTATTTTTAACACCTGACCAGGTGATAGTTGAACATCATCGATATAACACGGTTTAATATCAATATACCTTTGTGGCTTCAACTCATTTACGTGGTGTACAATTGCACAACAGGTGGCGTGACTGATGATCAGAAAGCTGGTTATTAACCAGCTGGTAGGTTATCGACCAGTTGAGTACTGGCTAGTTTTAATTATAAACTTCTATGTTATAGAAAGCCGTAACATAGAAATAATGGCTTATATAAGATGTATATATTAGATTCCCGACATTTAAATTAATTATCTTAGGCTTATTTGAAGCTAGATATCTTATACTAGATGGGATGTTGAAGATATGATGAGATTATAGCTGTATCATCAGGTCAGGTCAATATCTATTTGGTGATATGGATTATTCCGAATCACACACCGGAAGTAACCATAAGCATCGTATCCTCCTTTGGGTGTTGACGATGGAGGTGGATTGTTCATGTTTATGCCAATGTGAGGCTTACCGGAATAAATATAAAGTACTTAGAGCAACGAACAGGATCAAGACTATAAATCAACAAACACAAATTAGTACTATATCATTGGAATCAAGTCATTAGATTATATAATAAGGAGTAAGAGTAAATACCATCAGGTGATGATACACTGGACAGTCAGATAGGTAACCATGACAACTACTGAAGCTGGTACGTATAACTACGTAAGAATACCTCATAAAGGTATGTATGTCATCCATATTTAATTAACTGCCAGTTGGTAGCATTGTTATGGTAATTAATAAATGTTGTTGCTTTGTTACTTTTTATGACCACAACTTTGCTTCAATGCTCCATCTTACAACTTATTTTCGATGATTATTTATTTTAAAAAATGGCTGAGATTGAAGTTCATTAGCAGGTAGATATTAAACTAACTAGAAACTTTATAAAAATTGTTCTATAATTCTACTGTCTCAAATCACATAATTCTCCCGACCATCACTACAATCTGTCAATGATTGTACATAGTATCTAATGTTTACAATAAACAGACATGCTTTGATGTCAAACATTTCAAATTTCAGTTCACCTGATAATGAGTTGAATAAAAAGACTGATAAAGGTAACCAGTGAGATAGTAAAGTTGATAAAATCGGATTTTGTCAGATTTAAAAGGAATCTGCTGAGAAAATATTTTAACAAATACTCAATGTATACGAGTTAATGTGTTTGATTATAATAAAGTTTAAAAAAAGGAACTCTTGGGAAATCTTATACTTTTCTAAATGTCCATTTAAGGTTTTGTACATTTATTTATTTATTTATTGATCGGATTAGAATATCAGTTGTGCGGCATTCCTGATAATAACAGGTGTGTGTGTGTGTGTGGTGTGTGTGTGTGTGTGTGTGTGTGTGTGTGTGTGTGTGTGGTGTGTGTGTGGGGGGGGTCACGGTGTGTACTTGTAGGATGGTGTCAGATGTTTGTGCTGTTATAATTTATTTATGTTTAATAATGTGTAAATGGGTCGTTGGTAGTAAGAACTAACAAAGGATTATTATTATTATTATTATTATTATTATTATTATTATTATTATTATTATTATTATTAATCTTATATGACATACATTTCTCATTGGGGGCTTCATGCTATAAGCATCTTGAGATATAATTTCTAACCAAATCGTGTTATTCTGGCACTGTACTCTAAGGACTTGAACTGGCCATTTTCCGTGTTAAACAGCATTTGTATAGTTCTCCAACACTCATAGCAAATATGTAATATATCGTTTAGGCACATAACTGTTAATATTAGGTAAGCTAAATATAACAGCTGAACATAGATACGTTAATGTGCACACACACACACACACACACACACACACACACACGGTGTGTGTGTGTGTGTGTGTGCATTAATTTGATATGTTTATTTGCCAGACATCTTATCTATTTCATCCAGATTCCTTATTAGCTTTGTTATGTATAATGTAGAATCTATATTGTTGTCCTCTTATGTGGTCTGGCGAAACGACCTATTAATTCATACAATGCTGCTTGATGGATTTATACTCCTGGGGTCGTTTGTTACTCCTTCAGGCATCTTCATGGGTATTATGCTGTGGACAGAGTTTTTTCCCATATTATGAGTAAATAGGTTACACTGATATAGGAAATATGTTAAATGTATAGCTATTATAATCCCGACGTGTCATTCGCACTATCGGAGATCTGCCTGGAATCCGCTGTTCTCGAACATGGGTCAAGACTGCATATACTTAGGGACGCTAAATTAGGCGTGAATGAACGTTCACTTAGTGATGAACGGAAACGTATGAGGATGGATTAGCTGTTAGGTTCGAGTAAATCATAGTATTTACTCAGGTTTGAGATGATATTTCGTTCTAGTCCAGTAATATTTTAGTTAAATCACTTCAGTGAGTCCATACTGAGTTAGTGTACATTCTCTTTGTTATGAACAAACTGTAATGTTGTTAACACGCTGAGGCTATATATAGGGCTTGAATTTTCACTTAGGTTAGAGAAGAACTTCGACGCCAGACCAGTCGGACGTGTATTGATACATGGTTCATATAGGTAGGATTTATTTAGTTATTCGAACCCAGAATAAAGCTGAGGTCAGCATCTGAGGTGTCGAAATGCTTTATATACAGGTTTCTTTTGGACCACAGAAAATTACTGTTGAATGTAAACTGTGGTGTCAAAATAGTTATGATATGTATGTAGCAAGTCACCATTGAACCACATGCATGTGTTGTTTGTTGCGAGCTGTGGTATCAAATGGTATGTTTTTTACGTGCTTCCGCTTTTTGTACGTAGCCTGCATGTAGCCACTTTCCTGTGGGCGTGACATATTTGTCGCGTACGAAAAGCGAATTAGCTGGTTCCCACAGGCTGATGAGTAGACCAGACACATGCTTGGGTATACTCACACATTTATCAATATGTGGAGGTATGGAACATTTTATTTTTAGATTAATGTATGTATAGTTGTATTTGTATTGTTGTGTGTGTGTGTGTGTGCATTAATTTGATATGTTTATTTGTTTATAATTTTTATATATTTCATATATATCTTCTATATTATCAAATCCAGCCATTTTTAGTACTACACAATCATATAACGTTATTTATGAGATAAATATAGTTTTTAAAGTTATTAATCTTATTATTAACATGTTGTTTTCTTGTTCGTTTGCAATACTGTCATTATAACATCTCCAATATAGTGAATTAATTGATGTAACAATGAAAGCGTTATATGTATATTCGTGAAACATTGATATAATTATTGATCATTTTAAGATTAATATGACAACAACAATGGCATTGTTGTCATCCGCCTTACTTAAAGTAATAAAACGAATATGATTCATTTATATGATAAATAGAATATCTATCTCGTGTATTCTTGTCTTTGATGCAGTACTTGAGATAGTAACCGACGATGGCTTTATGATTGATTCTGCTTTCGCAGGCAGCTGTGGATATTATTTATATATATATATATAAACTGAACTAAATCTCTGTGCACCAGAAGACAGCGTTATTTTTCTTAATGCCGAAGCTTCGCAATAAAAGAATGGGATTCACAAAAGGGAAAAAAGGAAATTATGTTCATAAAAGGATAAAAGGAAAATGATATTCGTAGAAGGGGAAAATGCAAAATGATGTTCACTATATGATAAAATCTAATTACTTTATAAATCTTGATGTAAGGATCAGCGTAACAACATGGTCAGGAAAATCCTGAACAACTGTCCTTAATCTCTCCATAAGTACAATAACAGAGACATGATCCAGAAAATGGCGGCGACAAGATAAAATGTTTTCAATTTTTATTTTGGAGTCCGCTATGAAGGAATATCGTTTTAGAGATTAATCTACGTCATCATGTTGTTGTTGACTTTTAAAATGTTGTTATCATGATCCTTATCATCTAAGGATTGATGTAATATCTGATTTGTTTACTGTCCAATCAAATGTGGTTGTAAATCTCCAGAAAGAGATCTACATTCATACATTTATAATAATGCAACAACGAGAAGAGTGGCATACCTAAATCTGTATACACATTATCGTTGAAGGAGAGATTCGTGTCTTCTGCAACTCGTACGATGAATATATAATCACTGAAGCTAAGATCAGTTGGCACAAATAAAATTAACTGATTTATGTACGTTTCTTTCACTAATTAGAATCCCAAAGATAAATAGTTTGCACGAAGTATATACTATTTTTTACTATGTCCTGTTTTAATGCAACTAATGAAGTAAGAGTTACCTTATGTGGACAAAATACATTGGTCAAAACAAGAACAAAATAATAATTTATAACTGATGTTCTAACAATAATAAAATGATGGTATATGTTAATGTCTAACTACAGACAAAATAACATGTCAATTTTAACTGAGATGTAAGACAAACAATCAACTAACATTAAGACCCCCCCACCATATTTCTCACTGAACATGTCAAAATCTGTTTGGAGCAATGCGCAAATGTGTACTTGTGTGTGCTTGCTTACGTGTCTGCGTGCACTGTTTCTTTTATCTATCTATCTGACTGTTTGTGACTGTATTTTCAAATATAATTTAAAGTACATTATCTTACTTGACACTGTGTCACGTAAACAAATACCTGTCACTGGCAGATCCCCCTCCCCGCACACACACACACACACACACACACACACACACACACTGGGACTGGTGAGACATTACACATGTCTCAGCAAGAAAAGTCACCACTCTGGATTCAGTCCCCTGAAGAAACGTCCAGAGTTTGAATTCACGGTTGGAGATTCTCTGTGCCTGTGCCTTATTATACACAGCTAAAACACACCGGCGTTGGCTACCCTGTAAGCTGTGACGTCATTTTGTTATCTTTAAATTCCAAACACATTTACCTTAATTTTCATATCGATATCAGAGATAAGACGAAACACTATCTTTATACACCTTGAGACGTCTTAGCCCTGTCATATATATCAGGGATTAGACAAGACATTGATTTTCTCTCACATCTTTATAAGCTTCGTCTTTCCAGAGATTAATTCATCACTGTGTTTACGGACTGTGATGGGCCTTTAGCCAATATTCATCAGTCTGATATGACATTACTAGATAAGATTGAAGATCGGCTCTAGTTTGTCAATGGTACATCAATCTAAGAAAGATACAGCGTGAAGACACACACACACACACACACACACACTGTAAGCTATTTCTAATGTTGAGGTCTTACCATCTAATGTTGAGGTCTTACCATCTAATGTTGAGGTTCTATCTTTCAAGTTATTTTTACCTTAAAACAATCAATTTTGATGGATTCCGATTATAATCCTGGTTACTAATAATAATAATATATATATATATATATATATATATATATATATATATATATATATATATATAGAGAGAGAGAGAGAGAGAGAGATCCTTGTCACTCTCATAACCAATCTCTGTTGTGTCAGTCTTACTAGAATCGGATACGCTTGACCTTTTGACCTCCACATCAGCTGGAATCTCAGGACTGTTTCCTCGATATGGCTTAGTGCAGATATCTAAGTTTCGTGTGTCTTGGCACAACAATCAATAATTGGTTTGGGTATTAAGTTCGGTTCCCGCTATTTACCATCATGAAGCGTCGGACCGTGTATCCGAGATTGTGGGTCAATTGATAGAGGAATAGTATCACCTAATGACAGTGATAGACAGCTATTGAGACATCAAGTTATTATTATCACACGAGGCCTGCTATCACATACCATACACTCAGGATGATAACTGACCTGGATCGGGATTCTGGTGTAAACAATTTGGCAGATGTATCCAGGTGAATGAATCCTACTTCAGCTGGCATATTCCCAGGATAGTTCCCAAGCCACCAATCACCATTCCCGCCCCCCCCCCCCCATTCAGTGCCACCCCCCTCCTCTATAAATGGAATCGATAGTGAAAGCTAATATTTCGCATCTGTTGATGAATTGCAGATGATTCTTGGAAGAATTCCAGGTAGAAAATGATATAATACTAGCTCTTATTTGTTTATTATCTGGTCATCACTCACTGATGATGATGATGATTATTATATGTGTTCACCCATCAGTTTCATGTGAGTAAAGGTAATACAACTAGGTCAGTGTATCACAGGTAAACATGACAGGTAAACTGGTATCCATTATTCACATCAACTACTGTTCCTTAATGGAGATTAACGGATTAATTTTTATTTAGTAATAATTACACGCCAGCTTTATTAATAGATAATCTTAGAAGCCATAAGTTGATGTCACTGTGATTATCTCACTAAGATGGGCTAATATGTCACGGTGTCAGCTTCAAGGTGTAGAGTTCAATATATAGGTCAGTTCAATTCTAATATCATTATGGGCCAATAAGTAGATGAATAATACACGAGAAATTAGTAAAAGTTGTTCTGAGGAATAATAACATTATCATCAACAAATTATAAAATAATGAGAGATAATTAATGTAATGATCTTTATCTATTTTAGTGCTTCTCACAAAATCTTTTCGGTATAATATGTAAACATTTATTGTCATTTCTGAGTTGTATTAAATTCTCAGGTATTTGTATACGGTTAAATATAGTTGTCTATCTGTCTGTCCGTCAGCCTTTTTATTTCGGAATGCACCTGTATATATATATATATATATATATATATATATATATATATATATATATATCTGTGTCCATAGTATTCGCACTAGTATCATACTATACTGTAACACATTGATAAAGATATATCATTAACATTATAATATATTTTATTAATATTTCCTATCATATTTCCGGCGTCTAACAATAAGAAACAAGTCAACATGTCGCTGATTAAACGTCACAAAATATTAATAAATATTGTTTATGTGACGAAATGACAATTAATTAATGTCGGATGGGATATGAGAGAGAAAAAGATATCACTAATGTTAGTTAATGAGATAGATGTTATATGAGATGTTATGTGAGATGTTATGTGAGATGTTATGTGAGATGTTATGTGAGATGTTATATGAGATGTTATATGAGATGTTATATGAGATGTTGTAAAACTATTAATAATATTTTGATATTTCATTTACCTGACTATTAATAGTTATAAGTATGTGATATTTGTCTTATAATATATTTGATGTGTATTAACTTTTTAATGACTGAGATGCGGCACCATTGTCATACAGGATAGAAACATGAAATGACAATATTAGATCCGTAATAAACTGCTGATCCAGAATTAACTTGTATAACATGCACGTACTGGCTTTGTCTCTATGTACCTAGTTGACATACGAGATAGAGATAAAATCAATGATTATGATAAACACGTGACACCTTTAGCTTTATATCGCTGACACTGTCTAGTTCTATCAACAAATATCCAGATGAATAACGTCACTAAAATATCTCTCATTTCCCGCTATAAGGATCCTTTTGGCGTCAGACTCGTCCTCGAGTCTTCTCAGCCAGAAATTCGAGGATTAGCACTCTATCCAGAAGAGCAATTTGAACACATTTCACATTAACTGATCGATATTAATATCATCTGATGAGCCAATTGACGTCGTCCACGTCTTTGGAAATCGGATCACAACAATTGATGGCACTGGATCAGGGTTTCAATAGACCTGATCAAATACCGGATCTGAATTATGGATGAATGAGAGCAGTTCTAAATAAAGTTACTATCATAGGATGTTAGTATGTAACTGATCCCGAAGAGACGGCTAGTGTATCATCATTATCATCATCCTACTGATTGTCAAATATACTCAGGGATCACCTTAACCTCGTTGTTTTGGACGAAGACGACAGATCCCTAGAAGCGTCTTTTTGTGTCTAAAGTCTTTAGAAAAGATCGAACGGTGATGAATATCGGTTGTTAGTAAGTGAACATTCGTGTATAGATAGATATACCAGATATATTAATTAATTAATTAATTGTATTAGTTAATTAATTGTATCTGGGATTACGTGTGAAGAATAAACCGTTATTCGATCAATTAATAATATCAGTAGTTAGGTGTGTCATGTATCGATTATGGGTATACATAACAAGGAATTGATCACTCTTTAGACAGGTTTAATAATAGGTTTAAAATTATCTGACCTCATGGATATTTTTGCCTTGATACAGTTCGGTATTCGTTAAAGTTTGTTGCTGGTACGAGTTTTTGTATGTGTGCGCGCACGCGCGCGCACATGTGTGTGTGTGTGCGTTAGCAGTATAAAATAGAGCACTGGTACTGGCACTTGAGACATGTGTAATGTCTCAATAAACTACTAGATTTATAATCCTAGATGAGTTATAAAGAAGCCTAATATTAGAGCTTCTTCACAAGTTACTGTATAAGCCATTATTATTTAATGAAGTCAACCACAGTTAGGGATTAATTCTCAGCTGCTGTAGGCAGGTAATCTACTTGAATAAAACTATGGAAGAAACAGTATTAGTTGTGATAAATATGGTTACACAGTGATCAGCTTAAGACAGCAATCCATTTAACAAATAACAGAATAGGTCTTGATGGGAGATAATGTTTCTTTGAAGGGATGGACAGAATAACGAGATAGGTTTAATGGGATTTCCATCTAAACAACGCAACACAGATTGCAGAGAGAAATAGGGGGAGGAGAGAGATAAAGAGAGAGAGAGAGATAAAGAGAGAGAGAGAGAGATAAAGAGAGAGATAGAGAGAGAAACAGAGAGAGATAAACGAGAGAGAGAGAGAGAGAGAGAGAGAGAAGAGAGAGACACACACAGAGAGACAGAGAGAGAGAAGTGAGATATATATCTATTGGACAAAGTTAAACATCCTACTTATGACCTTTAAGCTATATTATCATATTTACTATCAACGTGCAAGGACTAATAATATTTTTAACTTCATGTTTTGTCACCATCACATAAAGCGTACTTCTTCCAGCTTAATAACAATAACAGAATCATCCCTTTGTTCTTTAGGCTCAATCTGAAATATCACCTCTTAGTGATATTTCAAAACATTAAATAAAAACAAATACAGAAAACATATCTCTGGTCGTTATCACTTCTGATATCTATTTGATGTGGTGTTCATCCAATACTCCAAGATAAGCCGAGACTTTATCTATATTTTCATACCTCAGTAAACTATAGATCGACTGAAGATGTTCATTGATAGGAAAGTGATAATCTGTCTTACGTGTTTATTTTAATGTTTATATTATATTTTATGGCTGAAGTTATCTCCATTAACAATCTACATATTTATATTAATATGAGTTTATTTGATCTGTAATTTAATGATAATTGTAAGTAACCAGCCAACAGATAGGAACGTTCTAAGTTCAAATAAAACTGGAAAAGAAATTAATCTCATATTTGGGATAAAAAGCTTAAACTCTCCAAAATATTATCTACAATTGATGCATTGGTTTTTCTTACACCATTATTATATTTTCTCTCAAAATATCAAACTATATATTAGTAAAAATAAAACTCTATATATGACTATAAGACTAATGATTGTTAGAAACGACCATTCTCACAAAACAGGTTCTGTATTTAGATCCAGTTAACCGGAAGCAGATGTTCAATGATGTGTTTACTGTAATGTGTACGAGCCAATGACCTAACTCAGATGTAAAAAACTTGTCCCTTATAAACAAGTAATACGCTCGATGGCTTAAGCTTCATCTTCTCAGATGTTATATAACCGTTAAAATATTTTCTTGCCAAAGACATCTGACTATCAGTATCCGTGTATCAGCCTGGTCAGCATTTATTGATTTACAGTTACAACATATCATTAACTGATTGATATCTTCATATTTACTGTATAACGACCATCTCTTGTTATAATAACATCTGTTTCATAATCAATATTGATATTCCATCGATATCATAAAATGGCACCCATTTAAAGGCGATGATATGCACAAACTACATCATCTGATACACGATGTACACAAACTACATCATCTGATACACGATGTATACAAACTACATCATCTGATACACGATGTATACAAACTACATCATCATATACACGACGTACACAAACTACATCTGATACACGTTGTACACACAACACACCTGCTAAGCGATTTGCAAAGCTGAGACCAGTTACTGTTACAACATCTGTCAATTGACGTTATAGTCACAGATGTGTTCACCTGGTTTAATGGTTCTAACGATAATGGTTTTGTTACATATGCTCATTAAGTGATATATACAAATACATGTTCCCATTTGTCCAGCATCTGCACATCATACTTGGTAATATTTATTTGGATATCTAATTAAGTAGATAAAGATATGAAGTCAAGGTGATGACGTATTATTTTTAATCCAATTATTAAGGTTTTTTGACACAGATTAAAATACTTTCTGGCTCAGATTGTCCAATAACGGAATATTAATTTCAAGCTGACATAATACATATTTTGATATCATGTTGACCTGACCTTACGTATAAAAATAAAATGTTAGAGAATAATATTTTGCGGAACACCCGACACACTTACATATGCATGAGCTATATAATTATACAAATTTTAACGAAAAATGAACATATCTAGTTTACTGAGAGAAAAGTGAAAAGTAGATTGATAAATAAACATGAAAAAAATAACAAATATGAATTATTTGTGGGGCGTGTGTGTGTGTTCTGACTAGCAAGTTATCATATGCTGACATATACAAATGATAATTTGTTACAAGGTAAGGTTCTGATGCTAGGAGTAGTAATACTTTCATCAGCTGTGAGAATGTAGCTTGCTGGAAAAATGACTCCGAAAGAGACAACGCTCTCAATCATCTGGCTTTCTCATGAATAGCAATAATATAGACTAGTAACACGATTCTAGTCCTCGAAACTAGCTCATCACTTGACACATCAATAAAAAGATACTCGCATCAAACAAGATTATCCTCGGATTTTAAAAATCCAGTCTTACCCTGAGTAATAAATATTAAAATAGTTTTAGAATTTGACGGATGTCCAGGAAGATCCTTAGTTATCTTAGAAAATGAATCTAAGGTAAGAAAGAAATTGATTCAAGAACATAAAACTGGACTTGGCTATGAGATGAATAAGTGAGTGAGTGAGTCAGTCAGTCAGTCAGTCAGTTAGTCAATGTTGACCATTTAATTACGAACTTCAGTACGAATATGTGGAATAAATATTTATTAAAATCATAATTAATTGATCACATTATAGTTAAGATAAATGTTTTATGATTATTATGCCATCAATAACAGAATGATGTATTAACTAGCATCAGTGTTATTAAGTGAGACACTTCATGTCCAAGTCCATAGATTTGTTGTAGCCGTGGATACGCATCAAAGCGAGGCCAATAATGTAGTTCAAAACGAGGCCTTATTGATGTCAGGTTAGGCGAAGCCGTGAGCTATCTGACATTGTCACAAATCATGATCATTTGGGAAATAGTCGAAATTTATGGAATAGATCATTATTTCCCACAAATTTGGCAATTACCAACTAGACCATAACTTGTTCAGTCATCCGTGTCAAAACATTAAGTGTGATCAATAAGCTATCATCATCATCATCATCGGTTTGAACTAGGCATCTGTGATTACGTATAATCAGGAGGAGAATTTTGTGTGAATAAAAGGTTTCGAGCCTCCTTTTCTCTCTATGTATCAATCTGTATACTCTCTCTCTCTCTCTCCCCCCCCTCTCTCTCTCTCTCTCTCTCTTCATATATATATATATATATATATATATATATATATATATATATATATAATATTTAGCCTGTAATGGGATAACAGCTGAAACTAAAGTTACAAAGTTGTCATTTCCGGGTAAAATGCTATTACTCTACTGATTCCCACTGACTTCGTCTAATATCTACTGATATTGTTTAGTATGTCTATCTCTTACTCAGTTAGAGTTTCCTTAACTTCCCATCATCTGAGCAAGGTAAATGATAATAATGACAGGATTGACCTTAAACAAGTCACGAGATAATAGCATTTGGTGGAAGTAATTTATAAATTAATATAATAATCTTAGAAATAATCTTTGGCCAATTTTCTATCTCAACAAGATGGAATAAATGATTCTGTTAGTAATGATGACTATCTGAACGACATAAAGGATGAGTCTCAGTAAGTGAGACACAGACAGTAATTGTTCCTTTATATAAACGTAAGATGTCCGTCACAGACCATCCGTCTAGTTGTAGTATTATAAATATTGTTTTAGTGTTGCCGTCAATTAAAATAATGTACAGGATGAGACTATTTGCCACTGTAACTGGTCGTCAAAATGAGTTAGACCTTCCTTGTTGATGTCGACTTATGTCAGTTGTGTAGAGATTGTACTAGTTAGGTGCCGAGCTGACTTTGTATAATATTAGAAGAGAACTAACAACTCACAGTAACACGATAACAGACCATTCTCTCTCTCTGAGTTCAGTTGGCAGACAACAAAACATAGTCTATAGTCTTCAGATTAGAGAAGGCCGACTTAATTTGATGTTAAGTTCTCCCTTGGGCTGGTTAAGGTCAGGTGCTGTGACATGATATGACTGCTAAAGATGGTACTGGACTGTAAGAACGAGCTGTTTCTGCTTCTCTAGGCCCATTACTGGCCACTAACGGGTGAATAAAGGGTAAAGGTTAACTAACAAAGGCAATGTGACGGAGACCAAAAGCTAAATGTATCATAGTACAACAGACAGAGAAACGATCCATTTACTATTAATAACATGGAAAATGGCCTCCTTAAGCTAGTTACCATTCATAAAGAGACGAAAGGATCAGCAACTGATAAAATATAAAAGATGATCAGTTTGAAGGACATATAATTGTGGTAGGATTGTACGTGACGTTGTCGTAAATATATATATATATATGGATAGATTCTGCTCACTGGATACAGGTAAGATAAAATGGCCGCAAACCAATTTTCTTTATGTAGAGTTAACTAATAAGGAATTGGGTAGCTAATGTCAGTAAATGGGATGACTTAGATGGTGGCACACACAATACGGTAATTATTGCCAATAGAGTGCAGCAGCAGAAAGGCATAAAACAGGCAGAAGACAGCCAGCAGACAGGCAGCAGACAGGCAACATCTTATGATGTAGTGTATGAGACGTTCGAAAATTATATATATAATCTGTTGGTCCTCTGCACATATCAGTTGATGCCAGATTGGAGGATTACCTTTATGATGAGATGAGTAGTTTTTAGTCATCGCTGTAATTCACAATTCTACACATTTACTGTCATTAGGTTGTCTGATCTGTGGTCATCCTTGCCTCGGGATACAACCTTCCAAACCACTTAACACATTATCATCTCCCACAAGTTAGAATTAGGCCCTCAAGATGCATTCTTTATGTACTCAGTATCATTGTATGTCCTGGTTACTAGTCAATGTGTCACATACAAGGATCACTTTATAACACCTTGTATGGTGGTTCCTTGTGATATGTACTATAATATCTGTTTTTGTAACATATAAACTATAAGATATATGGTCCGTAGAACATAAGTTAATTACAGAATATGCATTCTTATCACGCACACGCACGCACGCACGCACACGCACGCACATACAACAATAATAACGTATGTTTTCAACAAATAAAAATATTTGAAGAACGTTTCCCTTTAATGCCTGTGTCAGAATATTAATTAACCTATATCTATATAATATCTATTAACATCAGATTAAGTGTCATTATAACATATAACATGAGTAAATATACCTCAACATGACATTTGTCATTGGCAGATCAAGAGATATTATTATGACAAATATCAATAGTATAACGTGTGTTGTTGATTGTGTTATGCTAAGAAATGTAAAACACATTGGTTCTGTGTTATCCTGTTATAGATCGTGGGTTAATGTTTCTAGAATTGATCATTAATCGATCATTAATATGAGAAAAACAAACCATGATTGATATATTTCTGGGTTAATCTCAAAGTCAGTCAACTGTGACTGATAACAAATAGCTCGGTCACAGTCAGTCTACTGTGACTGCTAACATATGGCTCGGTTACAGTCAGTCTACTCTGACTGATAACACATGGTTCGGTCACAGTCAATCTGCTGTGACTGATAACACATGGTTCGGTCACTGTCAATATACTGTGACTGCTAACACATGGCTCGGTCACAGTCAGTCTACTGTGACTGTTAACACATGACTCGGTTACAGTCATTCTACTATGACTGCTAACACATGGTTCAGTTACAGTCAGTCTACGGTGACTGCTAAGACATGGCTCGGTTACAGTCAGTCTACTGTGACTGGTAACACATTGTTCGATTACAGTCATTCTACTGTGACTGCTAACACATGGCTCGGTTACAGTCATTCTACTGTGACTGCTAACACGTGGTTCGGTTACAGTCAGTCTACTGTGACTGCTAACACATGGCTCTATTACAGTCAGTCTACTGTGACTGCTAACACATGGCTCTATTACAGTCAGTCTACTGTGACTGCTAACACATGGCTCTATTACAGTCAGTCTACTGTGACTGCTAACACATGGCTCTATTACAGTCAATCTACTGTGACTGCTAACACATGGCTCTATTACAGTCAATCTACTGTGACTGCTAACACATGGCTCTATTACAGTCAGTCTACTGTGACTGCTAACACATGGCTCTATTACAGTCAGTCTACTGTGACTGCTAACACATGGCTCTATTACAGTCAGTCTACTGTGACTGCTAACACATGGCTCTATTACAGTCAGTCTACTGTGACTGCTAACACATGGCTCGGTCACAGGATCGATGAAGCTCGTACAAATATCGAACACAACACGAACCATGACTTTATTAATAAACAACAAGAAAACATGTCCGTATCTTTGAGTAACATTAATGAGTCTCTGACAAGGACAATAATGGAGTAATACATTTTACGAGGTGGTCGTTTTTTAATGGTTCTCTTCAGCTAACCAACTTCTCCTGTAACCGAACAGATATCTGTCAGATACGGTGATGTGTGATGTCATTATACGAGTGAGCAGGACTGTCATAAAACAGTGGATTAGATTATAACAAGAAAACGTATGCTGCCGCTAAAAGTTGTCTGGCTGTCATTAAATCTCTTTAGATGGTACTCATACAATAAAATATGACATTCGTTCTATAATTAGATTATAAACTATAATATTTACAATATCAATGATTGTTATTATTCAGATAAACAGCCAGAGATTTGATTAGTTATAGTGAATGAATGTGTCGAGTATAACATTACTTAATCTAATTACTAGATAAGAGATTTAATGTTTTGACTCTATGGCCTCATGGGTTAGTAAGATGTGACGCCTTAATAATGATGATGATGATGATGATGATGCTGTGTGAGAGGTTCTATATTAGGAGAAGATTATCATCCAGTGAAGTAACTAGTAAGGTTTTCTCCGCCGAATGTCTCATCTTATTGGAAATTCTAAATTCGCTTAGAATTAGTCTTCGTAGTGAAGCAGTAAATGAACATATTATACGCCTCTCCCTCATTTGGTAGAGCCGAGCCACGTAAAATAACTGCCCCTTTTCAGCCATATAATATATTTATTAACTTCGTTTGTGAAGGATCAATAACAATATTAGAATTGTTAGAGAAAAATCGAACTTAAGAGTCTACACTCAGAATAAAATATTGATAAATATTAACATGGATAGTTATCAATCACTCATTTTACCGGATATAACGAGGGGGGTTCCTCATCAGTGTCTAGTCGATATTAACTCTAATTTCTTTTCCTTATATTTGGATGTTAATTGACCCGTATAGCTCACCATATACAAATACAGATGACAACAACAACAACAACAACAACAACAAGCCGAGATTATGTTGTTAGTCTTAGATAACATTATATCTGATGAGTATCCTCTTAAACTGGGACCATAGTAAAGAGACAACATCATCATCTCCATCATCATCATCACAATCATCATAATCATCATCAGGGACACGATTTTTGATCTGTATTATATTAGTTTACCGTAAATGACCTGTCACCTCATCGACTATTATCACGTGGGACGGTAGAACTATATACTGACCTGATCTCAACACGTTGCTGTGTCACCAGTTTCTTGTCAATGGCGAATGGAATGGTGTGACGTAACAATAGGCGAAAGTGTGATGTCAACTTAGATACTTGTCTAGTAATAGACGTTGCCATCCAATAATGGTCTCTTTATGTGATCAATATTATGTTGTAAACAGTCGGTGACATACGATATAGCACACCTCGTTTATCGTTCTCAAGTTGTTGTTACCGTCGCGATAGAAGAAACTTCGTATTATTGGGGCGGTCAAAGGGCGTTACCATGGCGCTGTTGATTGTGCGCTGCGCTAATGACATCCAGATTATGGGATCGAATCCCAGTATTCCCTTTATATGTGGAATTCTTCATAATTCAATAAAAGAGTTCGAGCTGATCATCTAATTTCCTTTGAGCGTATTTGCCCAGTTATATGTCAGAAATGACACTAATGACTTTACTGACGATACACTGACTCATTCACTCAACTCCATCTCTCTGATAAAATAGTTATGTTTTGAGCAATAACAGTTTATTTATTTATATATTTATAAGAAGACAGATGTTAAGGAAGAGTGCTAGTTATCTGTAACACACACACACACACACACACACACACACACACACACACACACACACACACACACACACACATACATACATACATACATACATACACAAACACACACATACACGCATATATATATATATATATATATATATATATATATATATAAACATTTATCTAGTATTCATTCAACAATTAAACTATTTATTTTGTTAATTAAATAATTCCATATTCCGTATACTTATTTCAATAGTTTTGTTACATCAAATATAAACTTTATTATCGCTTCTTGTACTCAAACATAATTATATCCCATTCTCATCAATAGGATTTCCCAACCCCGTGTTATCTTAAAGACAGATCCCATAGGCCAATGTCGATTATGAACAAAAAAACGGCCGCTCTGAGCCCAACATTGAAGTAATCATTATAAATCATTGATTCCCCCCCTCACTCCCCGGCTCCGAGTAATGTTCTTATGGAGAGAAAGTGAAAATAATCGTCGGTGGTCGGAGACTGTAAAAGGAAATACTGGATTGGACATTAACCGTGATTTACATTCTCCAGGAACGTGGCAGGCCAGTGGTCAAACATATTGAGCTATTCTTCCCGTCTCTCTCGTCCTGTCTCCAACAGCTGACCAATACTTAGACGTTGGTATAAGACCATCGGACTATCATTCATTTGACGAGAAGATCCCGAACAGATCAGAGAGAGAGAGAGAGAGAGAGAGAGAATGTGTGTGTGTGTGTGTGTGTGTGTGTGAGAGAGAGAGAGGACATATATCCTGAACACACATTAACACTTAATACATGACTATAGTCGACACTTTCACCTTCTTGTTTAGCTCGTCTACTTGTTTATAGTTGTTGGCCCGTGTGCTCGTACGGTGATCAAGTCGGACACGTACAGTAACGTTGTCTATCAGACTTGCTACTGTAGGTCACATTTAGTTATGATGTTATTGTTATCTGTGAAAGATGACCCTCTAAAGCTTGGCCGACACGTTGTTATTAAGATGGCTAATGGGAGAGTAGACTATGTTGTTGTTGTTCGCGATGGGGCAATATACAAATAGACAAAACAAGATCGTCTGCTATTTTACGGTATAAAGATACATTATTACTAGCCGTTGTTAGATACAAATATCTGTGTCTGTTCTATTGACTGAAGGATATTTATTCATATTTACATTTTTATAAAAAATTATTAATTTCATGCGGCTACAGATTTATTGATGGTAGTTCTTATTTTGTTACAAGATAATTACATATTAAATATTAAAAGATAAAAAATTAACAATTGACCAACATCAATTAACTAAAAGTAATATTAAAGATTTATTTAAAGTGAAGTAAACAGATTGTTTGCAGTTTAACATAAAGTAAACAATTCCGAGACAAATAGATTAACTCCGTGACATTTATCAATTATTGTCTAAACAATAAGAAATGATGTATATTTTGTTTTAAAATAAAATAAATTGATTTGATTAAGTTTGGAAATTTCTTTATTTTGTTGCGATAAAATAATTTAGAATATCGAAATGAAGACATTTTATTTAAGCGATGATTAACTTCATCTTGAAATATACCGGAGATAATTGAGTATTTGATTGTATCATCTTTCTGAACTGTCATCAACATGATTTAATTTCACATTAATGGGTCTCTTATTAAAACATTAGTATTTCTTGGTTATAATTAGCAAAGATCAAATGTTCTCAAATTATTAAGTCTCTGATAATCACGGTTAATTAACAATTAATAATAATCATACGTGTTTATATACGTAAATTAAATATAAATATTTATATATTTTGAAAAGGTATTTAAATCAAATACTCATTGAATACTTATTAAATAATAATTACACAAATATCACTTATAAGTGTCTGTATTTACCTCAATTTGAGAAAATGTCTAAAAGTTCTATAAGTTAACGCTTCTCTAAGGACATTAATTAACTTTAGAACTTAAAATAGATAACATATTAATTAATTACGTGATAATTTTCTAATGACAAACATTATATATACAGATAACGTTTTTTATAATCTATAAATGTTAGTTAGATTTATTTAAAATAATAACCCGTCGAATGAAGAAAATTTTCAGGTGTTTATATAATAAAATAACACAATTAGAAGCCTTCGTTGATTAGTAAGAAACAAGATCTATTTGTCAATTTATCAAGTTTTACTTTATGTGTTTTATGTTAAATATTTTATGTTAAGTGTTTTATGGTACCAAAAACGTGTTTCAATTACAAGAACACTTTGTTTACATAGTTATTTAATAAATGTGTTTCGTCAATTTATTTTTATTAAATAACTATTTAACGACATAATGATGTTTATTAATAAAGCTGTCTATATCCTACAAAATATCAGATTGGAGTCGACTTATTTGAAATAATGTCCATCGAATAAAAGAGTAAAGTTTAGTTTTGTATATTTTTATATGAAGATCTAGTGTACTTTCAGGCCACTGATGTTGACGTCATGTGTTTATCTCCCATTTCTTCACGTCACGTGATGTAAATGATAAACGTCATAGTGTCCATGAAAATAAACCCCAGCTGTAAATGTCTGATAAGATAGAAGACTCCGTCTAAATCTGGCATCTTTTGAGGCTGATTCTTAAAATAAAAATCCATTTCGTTGAGTACCTTGTCTTACGTACAGTGAGTAGTGAGGCGGGATTACGTACAGTGAGTGGCAAGATCGCTCTAAAGTAATGACTGAAGTAACATATTGAAGGAGTTCAGTCTTCTAAAAGAGGATATTAAGAAATGTGATTATTAGATGAAATCATTGCTAATGGCTATAACTGATGGAGAATTGACGTTGTCATGGGTATCGATAAGATTCATATTTTTATATCTGATTAATTGACGGATATATTCTACAGAAAATAATTCTGAAGAACATCAACATATATATCCCAGAATGTTCTAAAGCCCCATACAGGGAAGCTAATTTGGGATAAAATTAGCTTTTAGTTGTTTGAACCTAAAAACTGCCATACACTTTTTGACATCACGTGTTCTGTTCACTGTTCGCTAAAGACTTCTTTAAGTATTTTAGGTTCCGGTTGATCCAGATTCTCATAAATATATCTGATAAATCCAAGTAATCTACAGTTTTCGCCGAAATTACAATAATCTCAACATTTAACATAAATACTCTCAAAATCTATCTACGTGGAATCGATTTTTGATTGTTTGTAATTTTACAGATGATGCAATTTATAATATTTCTTTAAATGTTTGCTTCTTTTCAATCTAACTAGAATTTTATTAAACAAATTATACGAATACACTGTCTTTGAACAACTCCTGCAAGTTAAGGTGCTTTATAAACATACCCAATTATTATTATTGTTATAGTTTTCAGTTAGTTTAACAAATGATACAATTATTTCTAAAGTCAAATAATATTAAATATAGAGAGTCTAACAACAGCTGGTTATTGGTACATTAGACCCATCATTTATTTACACTCCTGATCTATTTACACTCTTGATCTATTTACACTCCTGATCTATTTACACTCCTCATCTCTTTACACTCCTCATCTATTTACACTCCTGACCTATTTACACTCCTGATCTATTTACACCCCTGACCTATTTACACTCCTGATCTATTTACACTCCTGACCTATTTACACTCGTGATCTATTTACATTGACCTATTTACACTCCTGATCTATTTACACTCCTGATCTATTTACACTCGTGATCTATTTACACTCCTGACCTATTTACACTCCTGATCTATTTACACTCCTGACCTATTTACACTCTGATCTATTTACACTCCTGATCTATTTACACTCCTGATCTATTTACACTCCTGACCTATTTACACTCGTGATCTATTTACACTCCTGACCTATTTACACTCCTGATCTATTTACACTCCTGACCTATTTACACTCGTGATCTATTTACACTCCTGACCTATTTACACTCCTGATCTATTTACACTCCTGACCTATTTACACTCGTGATCTATTTACACTCCTGACCTATTTACACTCGTGATCTATTTACACTCCTGATCTATTTACACTCCTGATCTATTTACACTCCTGACCTATTTACACTCGTGATCTATTTACACTCCTGACCTATTTACACTCCTGATCTATTTACACTCCTGACCTATTTACACTCGTGATCTATTTACACTTCTGACCTATTTACACTCCTGATCTATTTACACTCCTGATCTATTTACACTCCTGACCTATTTACACTCGTGATCTATTTACACTCCTGACCTATTTACACTCCTGATCTATTTACACTCCTGATCTATTTACACTTCTGACCTATTTACATTCCTGGTGTATTTACATAATCCAGTAAAGTGACCTGGTTTTTCTTTCATCTGTTTATCGTGTGATGATGACCTCAAAAAGTTAAACTAACTTTATCACCTTTGCTCATCTATCATTTAGTGTTGTCAAAATATAATGACTACAACTAGTAAACACAACTGTCAATCTGTTAGTTACAGCTGCTAATAGCGATTACAACTAGTAAATACAAGTGTCAGTTTGACAGTTACAGCTGTTCATGATGACAATTCCAGCGAGACTTAGTTAATTAACAGTTTAGTGTGGCTTACCATCTAACGAATGCAGCATCGTCAAAATGTATTATCATTTGAGATGAAGTTGAATTCAGTATTATTCCAGTTTTTAGTTATGTAACAGCAGTTACTGTTCTTCAGTCAGATTAAATCTAAAATAATCCATTTTAAGGTATTACAACATAATTGATTTGAATATAACTTTAATTAAAATATGTTGTTGTTCAATAAATAGTTGACACCTTATAAGATTAATAAATATCATGATTATTAATTATCTAAAGTACAAACATTATTTTAATCTTTATCAGATTCAGACTTAAACATATTTCTAACAAAAGATATTTTCAAGTAGAAATGGATTGTGATTCCAGAAATTGTTTGTTTTCGTCTTTTTCATTCCAACATTATTGAGGATTAGCACTGAAGGGACATTTTATTCGAGAAGAAGACAGGCTGTTATCTATTTGTATCTATTATACTACTGATTACAGTGTCATCTTCCATGGCGTGTGAGATGGACGTTTTTTAATCCTAAAATGATCATATCCCGTTGAAAATGTCATTTTATTATAGAATATCTTGCCACTCTTGGATGTCCCTTAAATTGTTGATGCCATCATTGTCACAACATCATTATCAGGCGGTACTTTGATGATACTGTGTCAAAGTGCTCCTAGATGTTATACCTGTCCTCTATACACTCAGTGATCCCAATAATTACACGAGACATAAACACAACTAGTAACTATAGATAATGATAAAAGAACTGTGTAAAATACAGATGTCTCAAGTAAACACGCTCTTACTTTGTCTATAATTTGACAGCCCTACAAGTGTCGTGAGGTAATCCTACCAGGATCTGGTAGTTAAACCGTCATAAAAATGGCTTAAAACATCATAAAATCTGTACCAGCTGATGTTGATCTACATTAAAATATTCTCCGAAATAATAAACCTCTTTTCAATTGAATTCAGAAGAAAAAAAACATTATTTAGATTTTCTTATCTCCAGTCAGCACCATGGCGGGTCAATGGTCAAGTAATGTGTGTGTGCGCGCGCGCGCGCGAGTGCTTTATCTGTGTACATATATGTGTGTGCATGTGTGCGTGTGTGTGTGCACAGAGTAACAGTGAACAAATCTATAATTTAAAAAAATCAACAGAATCAAAACAGTCAATTACAACATCTAGGTGATTCATCAGGGGACACCTCCTTCCTATTCGCCCAGCTAACCATACAGGATTACTAATTTAACTGTTTGTGTAATTATCTCTTAACAAAAATAAATTAACTCCATGATTAATTTTAATTCATTTCTCTGATCTAATAATAGACAAGCGTTTTACTTTTTAATTAACAATTTATACAAGATTAATATTGTGACACACTCTAATATTGTGACACACTCTAATATTGTGACACACTCTAATATTGTGACACACTCTAATATTGTGACACACTCTAATATTGTGACACACTCTAATATTGTGACACACTCTAATATTGTGACACAGTTTATATTTATCGGTCTATAGTGGGAAGTGCTAAATCACGTGAACAAGACAAGTTTTTCATTTTTATGTGTCATCATCAGTAATTAAATTAATTAAAAATAGGCAATTAAATAATTTCCTATAGAAATTCAAATGTCCAGGTTATACTGACTTTGATTATTAAATATCATAATCTGTTGGCTGTGAGGCTAGTTTTCATCTACAATGGTGTCTATTGTTTTGACGATGTGTCTTTTTCTTATTCAGTAAATATTTACATGTATACTGAGAGATACTGAGATCAAAGACACATCCGTTTTGATCTATTTTTACTGGCTATTATTATAAGACAGACATCTCCTTGGCACTCTGTTATTTATCTACTGAATATTACCACCTTTTTGTTTAATTTACAAATTCTCCCTCCCCATCACCTGATAGCTGTCAGTGTCCTTGACCCCAGTCGGCGTCAGGATCTATTAACTTTATCATAGACCAGAATACTTCACCACTGGATCAAACGAGACAATCCATAATGATTCATAAGTTCTGTACACTGCGAAGTTAAATTGACCTTCAATGACCTTTAGGAGAGTTCATTGTTTATGGACAGTTTAGTCTCATAAGATGTGACTGTAAGCCTTGATCGTTAAATGTAACGAGAACCAACTGAGTGGTCATGTACACTGTACACTGTACATACATCACGTACACGCTGACTTGAGAAGTCATACACTTCTGTGTCTTGAGAAGTCATACACTTCTGTGACTTGAGAGGTCATACACTTCTGTGTCTTGAGAGGTCATACACTTCTGTGTCTTGAGAGGTCATACACTTCTGTGACTTGAGAGGTCATACACTTCTGTGATTTAATTTACAACAAACAATCGACAATTTTTAATTTGTCATTTTAGGTTAATATATGCAGATGATCTACTTACTTGATCAAATCTTTGTATTTGTGACAACATTAGAGTTATCTCCGTATGATAATTACTTAATTAAAATGGTCCTTTCCATTCAGATGAATCTCGAAGTAAGTTTAGAACTGACCAATCAGAGACTGGATAGCTTATGGATCACGTGAAAAGAAACTAGCTGACCAGTTCCATTTAGTTAAGAAAACAATGTCCGTTTTTTCTAGTGACAAAAGCAGATCAAGTTATTAAAATATATTATTTATATGTTATGTCTATCGTGTGAAACCTCATCTTTATAGAATATGCCGGTGTTCCCTATAAATATGTGATAAATAATTAATTATATATTTTTGATAGAGTAATAAATATATATATATATATATATATATATATATGTGTGTGTGTG
>JAODUP010000501.1:235000-262500 GCA_025642065.1 Paralvinella palmiformis
TGGTGAGAAGACGTTATCTTTCTCATCATATGAGCATCACTTCTGACCAGGTGGTAATTTATCATTCATTAGATTCGTAACGTGTTTTGGACTACTGTACCAGCCTGTCGGTGTTTAGATCACTGTGCCAGGGCTATAATTACTGTACTAGTCTCTCTGTGTTTATATCACTGTGCCAGGGCTATAACTACTGTACCAGCCTGTCGGTGTTTAGATCACGATGCCAGGGCTATAACTACTGTACCAGTCTCTCTGTGTTTAGATTACTGTACCAGGGCTATAACTATTGTACCAGTCTCTCTGTGTTTAGATTACTGTGCCAGGGCTATAACTACTGTACCAGCCTGTCGCTGTTTAGATCACTGTGCCAGGGCTATAACTATTGTACCAGTCTGTCGGTATTTAGATCACTGAGCCAGGGCTATTACAGTCTGTCAGTGTTTTAGATCACTGTGTTTGAGTTCTGATTACATTATGCTAGTGTTTAGACTTCTGTATCACGGCACAGACAACTATGATAACGTTGAAATCATATTGACAAAAGTGTCTGTACTACAGTAACAGGATTTTAGATGAACAGAGTATTGGAACACCAATTTAAAGTTTTGAACACAGTTTAAAGGTCCGACCAATGTGTTATTTATCAAACATCCATCTCATGTGTATCAAGTTTCAAATTATAATATTTATATTTGAAACATGTAATTGACGTTAATATTACTATGTCAGTATTTAAACAACTGTATCCGATATGCCAATATCGCAGTGGTCAATAACTTTAATAAGTTTTCAGTTCGAATCCTAATCGCGCCTAATTTGGTGGGATCTTTTCCTAAAGAGTCATTCCTCAGACATTTATATCCCAAGTGTAACCGGAACCAAACTACTAACTCAATTAAAATATTGTAACAATATTCTAAATACTGATTAAGTGCTTAATGATTCAGAGTTAGGTATTAGTATTCGAACTAATGTATCATTCTTCGGTTACATACACCACTATTGGATTGTTATACCACTATTGGATTGTTATACCACTATTGGACTGTTATACCACTATTGGACAGTTATACCACTATTGGACTGTTACACCATTATTGGACTGTTATACCACTATTGGACTGTTACACCATTATTGGACTGTTATACCACTATTGGACTGTTACACCACTATTGGACTGTTGTACCACTATTGGACTGTTACACCACTATTGGACTGTTACATCACTATTGGACTCTTATACCACTATTGGACTGTTACATCACTATTGGACTGTTATACCACTATTGGACTGTTACACCACTATTGGACTGTTGTACCACTATTGGACTGTTATACCACTATTGGACAGTTATACCACTATTGGACTGTTACACCACTATTGGACTGTTATACCACTATTGGACTGTTATACCACTATTGGACTGTTATATCACTATTGGACTGTTATACCACTATTGTGTTTGATGTACCAGAATTCAGACTGTTGTACTTGCATTACGATTACTTTACTATAGAGTTCAGACTGTTGTACAAGCATTGAGATTATTGTACGTTAGAGCTCAGACAACTTTTCCCGAATATTAAGTGGATATAAAGTGGAAGAATGACAGAGTGAATTATTCAGGATCTGATTGAGACATTAATCTGAGATAGAATTCGTTTATGAGAGGTGTGTAAATAGATCAGTTGATATCAATCCCCTCATCTCATGAAGCCCATAAATAATATCCATAGCTAATGTCATTCAATTGTATGTCCGATTATAATAATTAAATTTTTATGTAGATTATTTGAAGGATTGTGACGAAGCTGTAATACGATATAAATGTTGCCTACAGTTTAATAATATAAAGTATTAATAAATGTTTTAGGCTTTTGAAGGTTAGTTGAATGATTATATTACCTGGATATGTATGTAACAGTTTGGTGTTTGTTTTTCATATACAAGTAATATATTGTGTTATGTCTATAGTGGGTTTTTGTTGGCAACAGCTGCTGGATGTGTTATATTTATAGAAGCCCAAATATTATGTACTTTTCTTGGTCCAGCTTGATACATTAATATATGGATTTGCTTACGCAATATGTGCACGTGATCACATTGGCATAGACTCAAAAACCAAATTTGAGTTTATTTCTGTGTGTGCATACATCAGCGCGCACTTATGTGTGTGTGTGTGTGCTGAGTTTATGTATAGGTTTCCTGTATTTGCGTATTGTTCATACAGAGCGTTTAGAAATGTGAGTGACACATTCATATGTGAATATGTCTCCCTTAACTAACAAAATATGTTTATTGTACAACCGTTAATCTAATATTAACAAATGTGTTACTTAAACACATTCTAATGTTTATTTTCATTTTTCATTTCAGATATAGAGAACTATACATCTACCAGCAGCATCTCTTAATAAACACAGAAAAACAACTAAATTGATGTAATTCAAGTAATTCAAGTCGGGACAGCGTCTTCTTTTTTTCGTCTTCACATAAACTGAATATTGACGTAATCAGTTTTGATGTTCATATGTTATTTGTATAAACACCTGATATAGGTCAGTGTTATACATAAACGTGTTACAAATTCTGTAACACAAAAAAGTGTCCCGTGATAAATACTGAAAACAACAAAATAACTAAATAAACAAAACATCGAACAGACGAAACGTGAGACGTAATGGAGCCCTCAGCGGATGAGGAAGATAGAACAACTTATACACTGACTAATGGCGTACAGGATTACAACCTCTCACTAGGGGATATGGCCAATCAGAGCCTTGTTTACAGCGCCTTTGATCCGCTGACTTACAACAATTTGCAGGCAGCTGGACACGTCATCTATAACATCGTCCTACCAACAATCTGTGCGTTCGGGATCCTCGGGATCATCATGACAGTTATTGTTCTGAGCCGGAAGAACATGTCCACCTCAACGAACTGCTATTTAATGGGATTGGCCATTGCCGATTTGCTCTTTCTTCTGCTGTTCGCCAGCATATTGGGTATCAGTCAGATAGAGAGTTCACATCCGGGTTATTACACCTCTAACATTTATATGTCGTATGCGTCCATCTTTTTGAACATATTCCTCTTAGCCTCTATCTGGCTGACGGTGATGTTGGCCGTAGAGCGCTATATCGCCATCTGTCGGCCATTTCTGGCGAACAAGATGTGTACGGTGGTCCGAGCGAGGATCTTTATCGTCGCCATCTTCGTGTTCTCGATCGTCTGCCGACTACCAAATTTTTGGGAACATCGACTCGTCTCCGCCTACAATCCGGCTACAAACAAGACAGTTGTCTATGTCGATGGTACAGAACTGGCTTATAATGAACATTATAATATCATCTATCCGTGGCTGATCGATGGCTTCTTCGCCTCAATATTACCCTTCATGTTGCTGCTCGTCCTCAACGCCTGCCTCATCTGGGAAGTGCGCAAGTCGACCAAGTACATCCAACGCCACCTATCGACGGCCGGCTCGAACACGGTACAGCGTGAAGAGCAACAGATAACAATTATGTTAATTAGCGTTATTATCGTGTTCTTCATCTGTCAGGCTCCCTACGTCATCTACACAGAGATTACGAGTATTAATGCCTTCAGTCCCACTCCTAGTCTGATGCTGTTTCGCTACATAACGATGCTCCTGTTGACCTTGAAGTCAGCCATTAACTTCATCCTCTATTGTTGGTTCAGCGAGAAGTTCTGGCTGACACTAAAACAGATCTTCTGTCTATCTTGTTGTCTATCTCTCGGTAAGACGAGTCATAATGGCAGCTACTACAACATGCGTCGCTACTCGAACTGTACAAGAGACACGACTATATGACTAGAAATTAGCACTGACTGATTAGAGATGTCAGTACTCGGTAATTGACGAATTGGTTGATTGGTTGATTGGTTTGGCTAGTCATTAGCATAATAATAATTTTAATGGGATTGGATGATTTTAATGCGGGGAGGGGGGAGGGTTGATGGAATTGTAGATAGAAATTAAAGGGAGTTAGTTTAGCTGTACGTACAGTTTTACTGTGTTGTTGTTAGTGTACTAATACATTCCCTGTTCTTATTATTCTTGAGTATCTCTCTCTCTCTCCCTCTCACACGCATACCCACACACGCACGCACGCACGCACGCACACATACACACACACACACCTTCATATATATTTTAAGCTAATTAAGCTTGTAATGATCAAACATCAGTTGTCCGACATTTGTCACGTGAGACACGATTTACTAAGAATATCGGATTGTTCTCATTTTCATCACATTATTGTAAATATCGATGTAGCGACTTGTCACATTACGGAGCTTATTTCAGCTGAAGTACTGAAATGTATTAAATAAATTTAATGGACATTATATGAGCTCCAAAATTATAACACTATTTATATAGAGACATTAATTGTATTGCGTTGTTGTCTATATTTCCAGTGGATGTGGTTATTTTATGGAGGTTAATAGTAATTTCACTCTAATGACTTTACTTGTTACCCCAACATTAATTTGTGATCATTTTAAAAGATACGACTTTGGGGTATGACGTAAAATTATGTAACATACAATATTGTATGACAACAAAAACTAACAGTATTCCTTCATCGAGTCTTATCACTTTTTCTCCTTCAACAAATACAGTTGATCTATAATATATAAACATTAGTGTGTATATAAAAGTTAAAATTCTAACAAGACGAAAATAGAACTGTTCCTCCTCAAATTATTAGTTTTGTTTCTCAAAACGGTCTATTTTTGTTGCTAATAAAACTTTTGATGTATTTTGTAAATATGTTATTGTTCAATTAGAGGTAATAACTGTTGCTTAAATTCGTATTAATACTATACCAGTGACGATAATGTGTGCGTGCGTGCGTGTATGTATGTGTGTGTGTCGTAGTGTATGTATATTTCTCTCTCTCTCTCTCTCTCTCTGTCTCTCTCTCTCTTGTTTGTGTGTGTGTCGTAGTGTATCTCTCTCTCTCTCTCTCTCTCTCTGTGTGTGTGTGTGTGTGTGTTTTAGCTGTGTGTGTGTTTGTGTGTGTGAACTTTAACAAATTTTAACTGTATGTCATTTTGTCAGAATATCTGTCAAGAATAATAATCTTGATACAATAATTATTGATCACCTAAGAAGGTTTAATGACATCATAAATAGTTCAGTTGTCATTGACAACATATCATATAATTATATCAGTAAACAATATCATAATTAATTATAACAAGACAGTAAATGTTTGATTATCTATAATTATATTATCATATAATAACATTAATTGTGTCTTATTTATTGACAATGTATCATTTATTGAAACTTTTATTTGTATAGTAAATCCCGTAAAATATTGTGTCTTCTTGTATATTATAAATTATTATTGTCTCTTCTTGTATATCATACATTTCTATTGTCTCTTCTTGTATATCATAAATTAGATGTAATGTGGTATATTACTATATTTTCTATCTTGGTGACAAAGCGTATCTTTTTAAATGTTTATGTAAGTTACAACTTGATATTTATTAATAATTAATATTGTTTTATGACAGACGGACAATTGTTATTTATTTTATCTTAATTCACGGTTTATTTGTATCTATCCTATTACTTCAGTTAGACTTTTAGAACAGTTGATGTAAATACATCTGTGCGCATGCGCGTATGTTTTGATTGTTTAAAGAAAACGTGAAAATCAACATTAAACATTCAACAGAAATACATCTTAATATAGTTAAGTTTTAGATAATATCAATCAATAAAGATAAAGTATAAGTATTTCTTCTTATACGTTTCCCTGTAAGTGTCTGGGGGGATGTGGGGGATGTGGTGGATGTGGGGGAATGTGGTGGATGTGGGGGGATGGGGGGGGGGATATGTCAGTTTTAAAATATGTATTAATGACAGGTTTATCTCCTTCAAGTCTTTCTTTTTTTGATCAAAAATCTAATCCGACAATTTTATTTTATTAACAGGTGTCTAATTTATTCTATTAATAGACGTCTAATTTATTTTTTTAACGGATGTCTCAGTTATATACGAAGTAAACTATAAACAGAGTTAGAAATCAACAAAAATATCTGTATGTGACTTGACTCTGGAATTGTTTTACTGTAAAATTGTCAAGACTTACGCTGTAATGTTTATATATATATATATATGTGTGTGTGTGTGTGTGTGTGTGTGTGTGTGTGTGTGTGTGTGTGTGTGTGTGTGTGTGTGTGTGTGTGTGTGTGTGTGTGTGTGTGTGTGTGTTTATGTGTGTCAGCTAGAATGATATTTATCACAACAAAAATGTTATTTTGTACTGTTATTGTTATTCATTACTAAATAATTTGTATCCAAGATAATTTATCGTTAAGTAAAATTAGTTGAACTACATTTGGTTTTGTGGTAATAAAATATGACTCATAATGTGTCGTCTAAATATGACTTATAATGTGTTGTCTAAATATGACTTATAATGTGTTGTCTAAATATGACTTACAATGTGTCGTCTAAATATGACTTACAATGTGTCATCTAAATGTGACTCACAATGTGTCGTCTAAATATGACTTACGACGTGTCGTCTAAATTTGAATTACGACATGTCATCTAAATATGACTTACGACGTGTCATCTAAATATGACTTACGACGTGTCGTCTAAATATGACTTACGACGTGTCGTCTAAATGTGACTTACGACGTGTCGTCTAAATATGACTTACGACGTGTCGTCTAAATATGACTTACGACGTGTCATCTAAATATGACTTACGACGTGTCGTCTAAATTTGAATTACGACGTGTCATCTAAATATGACTTACGACGTGTCATCTAAATATGACTTACGACGTGTCGTCTAAATGTGACTTACGACGTGTCGTCTAAATGTGACTTACGACGTGTCGTCTAAATGTGACTCACAATGTGTCGTCTTAAATATATTTAAAAAAATCCTTTGTATATCAGATATGTGACATAATGTTATGTGGACTAATCTCACGATGACATAATAATTGTATATATATATATATATATATATATATATATATATATATATATATATATATATATATATATATATATAATAAAATAATCAAGACTATCAAATATTCAAGTCTAGATCTTCTTTAGAGAAGTGAAGTTAGTGAATCCCACAATTTGTTATAACAAATATAAATATTATTTGGTTTTATGTCTAACAATATTCTTCATATTTCATTGATTGATTGATATATTGATTAATTGATTGATTGATTGATTATTATTATTATTAGTAGTAGTAGTAGTATCATGATCATCATGATCATCATCATAATCATCATTTTTAGTTGTTTTACTGCATTTTCTAGACATATTAAAAACAAATCTCAATAATATTTCAAACCATTTTTCAACATTAAATAAAACAACTGAACCACTCTCTAACAGTAATTGAAGTAAAATAAAAATGACAAATTAGACAGAAAAGTTTCTAAAGAAATTTAAAACAAAACTGATAATAAATAAGACTAACAACAATAATAACAGGAGTTACTTATATAAGTAATATGATATATTTTGTGTATATAGTCTAAGTGTTCTGCTGACCGGTTTTGTTGTTATTATTATTATTATTATTATTATTATTATTATTATTATTATTATTATTGTTGTTGTTGTTATTGTTATTGTTATTATTTGTTACACAAACAGTTTCTTCAAAAACTTCACAAAACAGTAACTTTTATACTTGACAGTTTCATGTCGCCCTTCGAGATATCATCTCGCTATAGATTTAGAAACTTGTTTAGTTATGTGAAATAGCACGGTATACAATAAATTATGAATATTGAACAATAAATTACAATGTCCATATTTGATATAAAATACAAATCAATAAATTATTAACGCGACGTGATCTTAGATACTTTGACTGAATACTAATTTGGATAGCTTCTCTTCGGTCTTAGAAGCTTCACATATTCACATCAAAGATAAACCTTCAACTCGCAGTACTGAACATTTAATAAGAAATGGAATGAGTATATTGTCAGCAAATACAATTGCATAGACAAATTGAAAAAATATGCACTCTAATAAATGGATTTGAATATATCGTATTTCAAATATATGAAATTAATATTTTATAAAATATTTTATTTCTTTATGATACATAAACCAAATTCTCACCAGAGATCCTTTTTAAACTATGTGAGTGGAACATATCTAGAGGTGAACACACTAGAGACTACACCACTAGAGATGTAACCATAAAGAGTGAAACCACTAAAGAAGAAAATCTGGTGATACAAAGTCCGGAGGGTCTCCCTCCTCATCGGAGACAGATATACTTGAGCGAGGGGGGATTTATAGTAATAAAAATAACAAATAAACAGCAAGTGGTATTTTATTGTCATTTCAGGTTAACCATCATAAGCCATTTTCTACCATAGAATTTAGGTTTTATCCATTGACTTATCAATCAATTTCTATAATTTCTATCAACCAGATGCTAATCAATAATTAAAATATTATAATATATATTTAGATAAGATGTTCTTTTCGGTCTAATATCATTTCTTATAACTAATGTCCAGTCGACGGTAATGTACTGTTAGTTTAATTTGTTACTGCTCTAATCCCATAAAGTAAATAAAATTAGTCGGCTGGTCAGTCAGTCAGTCGGCTGGTCAGTTGACTGATTAGTCAGTTGGGTGGTCGGTCAGTCAGGCAATAGGTCAGTCGGTAGATGAGTCAGGCAGTGGGTCAATCTGTCATTTAGTTAGTTGTTTAGTTTGTTGGTCTGTTAATTGATTGGTCAATCAGTTAATCGGTTGAGTCAGTCAGTTATTTGGTTGAGTCAGTCTCAGTGCTAGTCACATCTGAGATTCGTCAGTCAGTTATTTGGTTGAGTCAGTCAATTATTTGGTTGAGTCAGTCTAAGTGCTAGTCACATCTGAGATTCGTCAGTCAGTTATTTGGTTGAGTCAGTCAATTATTTGGTTGAGTCAGTCAATTATTTGGTTGAGTCAGTCAATTATTTGGTTGAGTCAGTCTCAGTACTAGTTGCATCTGAGATTCGTCAGTCAGTTATTTGGTTGAGTCAGTCAATTATTTGGTTGAGTCAGTCTCAGTGCTAGTCACATCTGAGATTCGTCAGTCAGTTATTTGGTTGAGTCAGTCAATTATTTGGTTGAGTCAGTCTCAGTGCTAGTCACATCTGAGATTCGTCAGTCAGTTATTTGGTTGAGACATTCAGTTATTTGGTTGAGTCAGTCTCAGTGCTAGTCACATCTGAGATTCGTCAGTCAGTTATTTGGTTGAGACATTCAGTAATTTGGTTGAGTCAGTCGTTTATTTGGTTGAGTCAGTCGTTTATTTGGTTGAGTCAGTCGTTTATTTGGTTGAGTCAGTCGTTTATTTGGTAGAGCCAGTCCGTCATATGGTTGAGTCAGTCTCGGTACTAGTCACATCTGAGATTGGTCAGTCGGTTATTTGGCTGACTTCGTCTCAGTACTATTCACATTTGATATTTGATCAGTCAGTTATTTGGTTGAGTCAGTCGGTTATTTGTTTGAGTTATTTGGTTTAGTCAGTCTCGGTACTAGTCACATCCAAGATTGGTCAGACTGTTATTTGGTTGAAACATTAACTTATTTGGTTGAGTCAGTCGGTTATGTGGTTGAGCTAGTCGGTTATTTGATTGAGTCAGTCTCAGTACTAGTCACATTTGAGATTGTTCAGTTGATTATATGATTGAGTCAGTCAGTTATTTGGTTGAGTCAGTCAGTTATTTGGTTGAATTAGTCTATGTACTCGTCACATCTAAGGTAGGTCAATCAGTTATTTGGTTGAGTCAGTCTCAGTACTTGTTGCATCTGAGATTGTTCAGTTGATTATTTGGTTGAGTCAGTCAGTTATTTGGTTGAATTAGTCTAAATACTAGTCACATTTCAGGTATATCAATTGGTTACTTGGTTGAGTAAGTCTCCGTACTAATAGTATCTGAGATTGGTCAGTTGGTTATTTGGTTGAGCCAGTTGGTTATTTGTTTGAATCAGTCTCGATACTAGTAGCATCCGAGATTGGTCAGTCAGTTATGTAGTTGAGTCAGTCTCAGTACTAGCCACATTTGATATTTGATCAGTCAGTTATTTGGTCGAGTAGGTCGGTTATTTCGTTTAGTCAGTCTTTTTTTTTTGGTTGAGTCAGTCTCAGTACAAGCTATCTGAGATTGGTCAGTCAGTTATTTAGTCGAATCAGTCGGTTTTTTCGTCGAGTCATTGAGTTATTTTATTGAGTCAGTCTTGGTACTAGTCACATCCGAGATTGGTCAGTCAGTTATTTGGTTGAGAGATTCAGTTATTTGGTTGAGTCAGTCGTGTATTTGGTAGAGCCAGTCAGTCATATGGTTGAGTCAGTCTCGGTATTAGTCACATCTGAGATTGGTCAGTTGGTTATATAGCTAACTTAGTCTCAGTACTAGTCACATTTGATATTTTATCAGTCAGTTATTTGGTCAAGTCAGTCGTATTTCGTTGAGTCATTAAGTTATTTGGTTGAGTCAGTCTTGGTACTTGTCACAACCGAGATTGATCGTTATTTGGTTGAGACATTCAGTTGTTTGGTTAAGTCAGTCGTTTATTTGGTTGAGTTAGTCGGTCATTTCGTTCAGTCAGTCTCGGTACTAGTTACATTTGAGATTGTTCAGTCGGTTATCTGGTTGAATCAGTCAGTTATTTGGTTTAATCAGTTTTTCGTTGAGTCAGTCAGTTATTTGGTTGAGTCAATTGATTATTTGGTGTCTAAACGCATCTTATATTGGCCAGTTGGTTATTTCGTTGAGTCAGTCGGTTATTTGGTTGAGTCAATCAATTATTTGATAAATCAGTCTCAGTACTAGATGCATCTGAGATTGTTCAGTTGGTTATTTGGTTGAGTCAGTCAGTTTTTTGGTTAAGTCAGTCAGTTATTTCTCAGTACCAGGCATGTTTAAGGTTGGTCAGTCGGCTATTTGGTTGAGCCAGTTGGTTATTTGATTGAATCAGTCTCGGTACTAGTCATATTCGAGATTGGTCAGTCAGTTCTTTAGCTCACTCAGTCTCACTACTAGTCACATCTGAGATTGGTAAGTCAGTTATTGGTTGAGTCAATCGATTACTTGGTTGAGTCATTGAGTTATTTGGTTGAGTTAGTCTCAGTACTAGTCACATTTGAGATTGGTTAGTCAGTTATTTGGTTGAGACATTAAGTTATTTGGTTGAGTTAGTACGTTGTTTGGTTGAGTAAGTCACTTATTTGGTGAATTAGTCTCAATACTAGTCACATCTAAGGTTGGTTAATCAGTTATTTGGTTGAGTCAGTCTCAGTACTAGTTGCATCTGAGACTGGTCAGTCAGTTATTTGGTTGAATTAGTCTAAGTACTAGTCACATCTATGGCTGGGCAGGCAGTTATGTTCTTTAGCCAATCTCAGTACTAGTCACAACTGAGATTGGTCAGTCAGATATTTTGTTGAGTTAGTTGGTTATTTGGTTAGGTCAGTCAATTATTTGGTTGAGTCAGTCTCAGCACTATTCACATCTCAGATTGGTCAGTCGATTATTTGATTGAGTCAGTCAGTTATTTCTCAGTACTAGTCATGTTTAAGGTTGGTCAATTGGTTATTTGGTTGAGTCAGTCTCCGTATTAATTGTATCTGAGATTGGTCAGTCGGTTATTTGGTTGAGCCAGTTGGTTATTTGATTGAATCAGTCTCGGTACTAGTCACACTCGAGATTGGTCAGTCAGTTCTTTAGCTGACTCAGTCTCACTACTAGTCACATCTGTGATTGGTAAGTCAGTTATTTGGTTGAGACATTAAGTTATTTGGTTGAGTTAGTACGTTATTTGGTTGAGTAAGTCACTTATTTGGTTGAATTAGTCTCAATACTAGTCACATCTAAGGTTGGTTAATCAGTTATTTGGTTGAGTCAGTTTCAGTACTAGTTGCATCTGAGATTGGTCAGTCAGTTATTTGGTTGAGACATTCAATTATTTGGTTGAGTCAGTTGGTTATTTGGTAGAGACAGTCCGTTATTTGGTTGATTCAGTCTCGGTACTAGTCACATTTGATATTTGATCAGTCAGTTATTTGGCTGAGTCAGTTGGTTATTTCGTTGAGTCATTGAGTTATTTGATTGAATTAGTCTCAGTACTAGTCACACCTGAGAATGGTCAGTCGGTTATTTGGTTGAGTCAGCCTCGGTACTAATCACATCTGAGATTGGTCAGTCAATTATTTGTTTAAGCCAGTTAGTTATTTGATTGAATTAGTCTCAGTACTAGTCACGGTTATTTGGTTAAGTCAGTTTGTTATTTGTTCGAGTCAGTTGGTTATTTGGTCGAGTCAGTTGTTTCTTTGTTTGAGTCAGTTGGTTATTTATTTGAGTCAGTTGGTTATTTGGTTGAGTCAGTTGTTTATTTGTTTGAGTCAGTTGGTTATTTATTTGAGTCAGTTGGTTATTTGGTTGAGTCAGTCGGTTATTAACTAAAACGTCAGCTTAAACGACGACAGTAAACAATACGTAAACACGTTAGTATCAGTAACTAAACGATTATAAAATGACAAATGAATGAAGTCCTTAGAGAGCCCTATATTTTGTCATAAAATGTTTATCACTTATCTTCTTTAACTCTGTTCTGTTAAATTAGACGTTAGTTTCGTTTTATTGACATTTAAATTCATCCATAGTTAATATTGCTATTATCACTGAGTAAGAGACGTCACATACATCAATAATAACACGGGAGTGATATAATAACTTAATAACAGATTAAATCAATAAAAACCTCTTACATAACACATAAACACTCTCAGTGACTTATGGATACTTAAGTCAGGATTGATCAGAATATGATTTTTCAAAATGATGTACCTACCAAACTTCACCCCACACTTCCCCCATACTCTACCCCTCACTCCACCCCATACTCCACCACTCGCTCGTCCCTACACTCCACCCAAACAGTACCACACTCCACCACACACTCGACCATACACTTCACCACACAGACCACCTTACACTCCACCACACACTCCACCCCACAGTACCACACTCCACCACACACTCCACCCCACAGTACCACACTCCACCACACACTCCACCCCACAGTACCACACTCCACCACACACTCCACCCCACAGTACTACACTGTCTAAAGTCAAAATAAACTGTTTCGTTTCGTAAATCTTAGAAAATATATTTACAACATTCAGGGATTGACTTTATCATGGACAATAAACGATGAGGGTAAGTGATTGTATTGGTGATGGATTAATTGTTTATAGTCTGATCATATCAGCCTTAAACGACCTACACCAGTTCAAATAAATGATGACAAAAACTTGTCTTTCTACTTCATACGTCGAGTAGAGGAGACATTTGAGTAGCTGGTAAAGTGGGTTTTTCCTTTTCGCACTCCGATAGTCAAGTTGTTAAAATATTCTGCTGCAAACTTCCAAGTTATGGGTTCGAATCTCTCTGTGGAGGGAGTATTTCTGTAGGGACCCCCTCCTCGCAGTATATATTCTATCTGTTGTCAGTGTTGAAGCTAAACAAATCTCTCACTGAAGTATATTTTTGTTGGACTTAATATATTCCATGTTGTTTATTAACTGAACACGAGATTTATTAAAAAGTTATTTAATATTTTTTACAAAAGCAAACTTTGAAGATTAAGACATAATACACAATGACAGATATGACATTAAATGCCGAGTCTGATAATTATAGGTTGTAATTAATTAATTAACGGTTAGTTTCAAACAAAAACAACAGATAGTAAACCATTAAACACAGCGAAGGTAGTAATTCTTTTCTAAATTGTCATATTGTACATTAAACTTGACCAATTATTATTTAGGTACATATACACAAGTCAGAATCAACTAATAATTAATTAAAACAATCACTAATATCCTATAATCTTTTACGAAAAAGTTCAGTATTAAATGTACAAGTTCATCACTAAATTTGTTGTAATTTGTGTTATTGTTACCGCTACTATAGTAGTTGCTGCCACTGATGATACCACTATTATTATTATTATTATTATTATTATTATTATTATTATTATTATTATTATTATTATACTAGTAGTAGTAATAGTAGTGCTAATATTAATACCACTAATATTAATAATACTAATACTGATACCAATCTTATTATAACAATAACTATTAACACTACAGCTGTTACTACTATTGTTACTACTAATGTTACTACTAATGTTACTACTAATGTTACTACTATTGTTACTACTAATGTTACTACTAATGTTACTAGCTAATGTTACTACTAATGTTACTACTAATGTTACTACTAATGTTACTACTAATGTTACTACTAATGTTACTACTATTGTTACTACTAATGTTACTACTAATGTTACTATATGTACTACTAATGTTACTACTAATGTTACTACTAATGTTACTACTATTGTTACTACTAATGTTACTACTAATGTACTACTAATGTTACTACTAATGTTACTACTAATGTTACTACTAATGTTACTACTAATTGTTACTACAATAATTGTTACTACTAATGTTTATACTTACTACTATGTTACTACTAATGTTACTACTAATGTTACTACTTTACTACTATATAAGTTACTAAGCTACTATGTTACTACTAATGTTTACTAATGGACTACTGTTACTACTAATGTTACTACTATTGTTACTACTAATGTTACTACTAATGTTACTACTAATGTTACTACTAATGTTACTACTAATGTTACTACTAATGTTACTACTAATGTTACTACTAATGTTACTACTAATGTTACTACTATGTTACTACTAATGTTACTACTACTGTTACTACTACTGTTACTCTACTTATACTAATTTACTACTAAGACTACACCACCACCATGTAAGAACCTGACAGGACGTGATGTCTATGTGTTTAAGTAACGCTTTGAGCCATTAATGGGAGCACGTTTTGTATGCTCCGTTGGGAATTGAGGTGAGTGCTGGATTGAAGCAGATCTGAGGCACTGATAATAATATTGTACAGCGTCTCAGAACAGGGACACTTGGTTCTGGTGTTGTATAAATATGGATTATAGTTATTATAATACATATTGTTATATTGCATTACTTCTACTATCACCACTGCTGCATCTACAACGAATAAACATACTACTACTACTTCTACTAATACTAATATTACTACTACAATAACACCAACAACAACTGTTACTAACACAACAACTACTACTACTAATATTACTACTACTACTACAATAACACCAACAACAACTGTTACTAACACAACAACTACTACTACTAATATTACTACTACTACTACAATAACACCAACAACAACTGTTACTAACACAACAACTACTACTACTAATATTACTACTACTACTACTACAATAACACCAACAACAACTGTTACTAACACAACAACTACTACTACTAATATTACTACTACTACTACTACAATAACACCAACAACAACTGTTACTAACACAACAACTTCTACTACTAATATTACTACGAGAACTACCACTATTACTACTACGACTACTATTACTACTATTATAACTATTACTAGTATAACAACCGTTACTACTACTATTTCTACTACTTCTTCATTTACTACTCCAGCTGTTATTACTATTACTATTATTACCACTACTATTACTGCTACTACTTCTATTACTAGTACAACTGCTGCTGCTACTACTACTACTACTATTACTACTTCTAAAACTACAACTATAAATATTATTGTTACTACTACTACTACTACTACTACTACAGTTAAAACACATACTACTATTGGCCTACTTGAACTACTGCTACTACTACTACTACTATTACTACTACTACTACTACTACTCTTACTACTATTACTGTCACTAGTACTGTTACTACTGCTATTGTTGTTACTACTACTACTATTACTTCTACTGCAATTGTTACTACTACTACTACTACTTCTACGATGCTACTACTATGCTATTGTTATTATTATTATTATTATTATTATTATTATTATTATTATTATTATTATTTTGATATATACAACAACAACAACAACAACGACAACTACTTTTAACATATACGACAGTATAGATATACGACAGTTTTGTTAATTTTCTTATCAAATTATAAAAGACAACAGTGTATCTTGTCAATGATGACCATTAACTGTTGCTGACCATATCTTTATTATATATAAATAGTCAACTTACGTTTTTATTTCTGATATAACATCTTCATGTTTTAGGTTTTTGCTTCTAAAGTCAAATAGGTAACCTTATACCAAACGATACCAAACATTTTACACAATACAATTGTTTAAATTCAATCTTTTCTCTGTGAAGATTGGAAATGGAAATGGATTTAGGGCAAGCTGGAGGTACAAAGAAAGCACGGTAACCTTCTCAAAGGACTTCAAACAATTATACAAATTTGATTTGCTGTAAAAAACCTATAAGGAAATTTCTATGTCTAAGACACATCAGATCTCTTTTGAATAACGCTTAGAATTCTGAATGACACAAATTTAAACCAATTATTGTCACAGTACACAAAGTATTACTTCATAAAGAAGAGTTTAAATGCGTATTACTAAGATGGCAACTAATTTACGGCATTCAGAGTTTGTGTGATGTAATAAGTGAACATCGTATGTTGGTAAATAAGAGGATACCAAACATCATTACATCTGATGACCTCTTAGTATTTGTCTCGAAATAAACTCAAATTATGGATGATGTAAGTAGATTTAAGTCAAGTTTTAGAAATCATAAATGAAAGGAATCTTTAAAAAGCAAAACGATTTGATCTATCTGAAAGAATCTTTAATTATTGCTGAAAACGTTGAAAATATGAGCGAACTGCATTGGATATATATATATATATATATATATATATATATATATATATATATATATATATATATATATATATTAATCAGAAAGATATATTATACAATGTCATTAACATATCTTTAATTTCTCTCAGATAATCAATGATTGACAAATATATTATTGATTGAAAGGAAGATTCGATTATGATACATTCCCATCAGTATCAGTAGAATATATCCAGTAAATTATTATTGATTATTGCATAGATCATTAGAATATAATATCAACATTTATAGTTTGTTTTGTTTTACCGACTTTATTTAAATATAAAGTGAAAATAAAATCTTTAATATGAAATAAACAAACGGAGTTAAATCTGTTATACCGTGATCATTGAAAATGTCATCTTATTTGGTAAACATTCTATATTGACATTTAGAAGAAAAAAACTAATATAAAAGATAATTTTAATCCGATAATGATGGATAATATTGGATGGGGAGACAGTTACCGGCAAGGAACGTCAACAGATAAGTAGTGATTGCTGGCAAATTTGAAGATGAAACGGTACAAGAAGGTCAAAGTTCAAAGACTCCGACACAATAAGGGAATATATAGCAGGGAGATCGGTTACAAGACTAGGTGTCTTAAAATAGCTATTTTATGTGTTTATGTATAAGCCATTTGTGTGATAAGATGGTTGGCTCTAATGTTAGCCATCATAAACATAAAACATCTAGATTACAATAACGAGTCAGTCTATGGCTGTTAAGGTTAAGTTATGTATCCCATAAGACGTTGACATTTCAGCAGCTCTAAGTACTTCGCTTCACATTACCATCCCACGAAATGTCGTTAGACTGAATATAAACGAGGAATACATTTATGTTTTCCTCTTCATTCGGGATAAAAAGTGGCAATGTGGAGAATAATTACAATTTAAAATGTTTTAAAATGTCATTCTGTATTTGTAAAAAAAATGTACAGATGAGATTGTTGAAACAAACTATTCCATAAAGTTAGACAATCATCATATAACAGACGACGTCAAATGGATTATCAGCACCGAGAGCCTTTTAAAATACACTTAAGTCTAAAAAATATATCTTCCATCATTATGATTTCCCGAGTGAATCTTAATACGAAGATCCTGAATGATGTTGGCGGATGTATATTAAGGGATAAAGATATCACTCTTTAATGATAGTATACGTTATTTATGTTGATAATCTGTAGTCATAGAAAATAAGTCACAATAACTGTCACAATGACTGTCACGATGACTGTCACGATAACTGTCACGATAACTGTCACGATAACTGTCACGATGACTGTCACGATGACTGTCACGATAACTGTCACGATAACTGTCACGATAACTGTCACAATGACTGTCACAATGACTGTCACAATGACTGTCACAGTAACTGTCACAGTAACTGTCACGATAACTGTCACGATAACTGTCACAGTAACAGTCACAATGACTGTCACAGTGACTGTCACAGTAACTGTCACAGTAACTGTCACGATAACTGTCACGACAACTGTCACGATAACTGTCACAGTAACTGTCACAATAACGATCACAATAACGGTCACAATAACGGTCACAATGACTGTTACAATGACTATCACAGTGACTGTCACAATAACTGTCACAGTGACTGTCACAGTAACTGTCACAATGACTGTCACATAAACGGTCACAGTAGCTGTCACAGTAACTGTCACAATGACGGTCACATAAACGGTCACAGTAGCTGTCACAGTAACTGTCACAATGACGGTCACATAAACGGTCACAGTAGCTATAATAGAACAATCCATCATTCAACTTATTATGTAGCTGTATACTCTTATATATTATCATCTTTATCTAAAAGTCTAATATAATATCCTTATCTAGAAGTCAATCAGGTTAATGTTTATATATATATATAATAAATATATATATAATATATATATATATATATATATATATATATATATATATATATTATATATCAGTATTCATTTACAGCTGGCTATTGTTATATCACAATAAGTCTAATGACATATACGGATTTGTATCAACCTGTAAGGTAATTGTCACATTATTATTAGGTAAAATATTCTTTTTTGTTTAGTAAAGTCTACAACAGTAAGTTAAAAATTAGTTTTATTGGCCAATTTTATGAAAGATAAAAACAATATATAATAATATCCTTAGAGTGGATCAGAAAGAAACAAAAAAGATACTTATTCATATCCTTACAGGCCTTAAAAATTAAAATTAAATCAAGGTAACATCTAGGTTGCCCACCACTTTTCAGATTTTAATAAAATTAGGTCTCCGAATGAATCACCTCTCTTACTCGGTGACTGTCACATGTCTGACACGCCTTTCAATCAACTCTACATCTTTCTGTCACACTGTCACTTTATTCAAACATATGGTTCAACATTATTTTTAATATTGTTTTCTGTTGAGATGAATTCCTGTCAACTGAACAGAAAACAATATTAAAAATCAGTTTGAACCATATGTTTAAATAATTGATACCCTAGTCAATGGACATTATGAGTTGACACTAACTGAAAAATCTAAACATTTCTGTATGGGGAATGCATGTTTGAACTGTGTATATCATAATTAATCAAATGGTGGGATTTTCCCCTTCAGTTTAAGTAACTTGATTGACACATGTTTTTGTGGACTAAAATTAAGAAATAAAATTAATAAATTAGGAACACTTTATATAACAAAACTTCCATTTTGATATTTGTTTTTCACCAACAACCTGAACCAAGTTTTCCATGATAACAAAGTCATCATCATCTTCAGGTTCTGTGTCTGAGTTATCAAACACTTGAACATGTACTTTAGCAGACATATTGTGATGGCTCTGGACCAGGGGTGAGCTGATCAGGCTCATCTCGCTCTGCTCCAGGCTCTGAAACACTGCTACTACTCTTAGTACTGCTATAATACAGCTTATGGTCATCAACATACTTGTGACCAGAGCAAAGCCATTTGTTAAAGACTATTTTTATGACTGCCATAGGGTCTTACTGATAGTTGAACTAGTGTACCCAGGTGACCATCAACTGACGGGGACTTTCCAGCCCTAAACTACATCATAAGTTAATCTTAATGACCTTTTTTTCACATGCTTCTGTACTGGGACTGACCGTGAGCATTATTTCAACCAGGAGCAGAATATTTTCTAATTCACTAGGTTTCGGTCTGACTATACACTGCCAATGGATCTATTTTTCTCTGTTTTTTCTCTCTGCTACAGTAACCTTCGCTGACACAACCAACATCAGCTGCAAGGGCAGGCAATGTGGACTTGTAATGTGAACCAAGATTCTTGATATGTTCATTGCCCTATGTTGCCATGTCATGTTCATAGTCACTCACTGAAGGCCTTAAATCTTGATTAAATGTACTTTTTGGCATTCTCTAAAAGTTCATCCAGTTTTAACTTTGCGACCAATGTTTGGTAATCTGAACAGGAAGGAAATGACATTCCCTCATCAGTCAATGTAATACTCTTGAAGCTATTCCCTTCAATATCAACTTTCTCCAAGAATGTACTCACGTGTATGCCAGGATCAGATTTAAAAGCTGTCAAGGCTAAAAGAGTTGCATCTATCTTTAATGGTACCTGATATATAAGCAACTTGTCTGACTGAAATGCCATTGAAAGTGTCGCCAATGGTGCTAAAAGGCCTTTCATGAAATGAAGCCAGATCACAAATTTTATAAGTTCTTGTGGAAACTTTTAGCCTTGGCAGCTTCCTCATCACCAGTCCCATTGGATGGATTACCCGAATGATCAAGTGTAAATCTCCAGTTGCATCTCAGAGCTGATAGTGCACGTTCTTGACTACCAAGCCATCTGATATTTTTCACATTCCACAAAGTGCCTCGGTTTAAGTCCATTCTCATTAAATATTTCACCTACGCATGCCAGTTCCCTTCGCCTTTTATGGAAATAAGTGTAAAATTTGAAAATACCCTTGACTGTGGATTCAAATATTTTCAGGTACTTATTATTCCCAGTCCAAAATTCCCAGTTCAAGATTGTGAGCCACACAATGTACTGCAACAGCATGAGGTATTTTCCGCCGAATTTTTGCTGCAGCACCATTCACACTCCCTATGTTAACAGAGGCACCATCATAGTTTTGACTCACTGAATTTGGAAAGTCAGAATTTCCATCTGCCAATCTTTCCAAAGAAATACCAATTTTACCTAAACCTCTGTCAACATCTGCCACAACACCGTCAGCATGACTATGCTTTAAGTCCACGACATCTACCATTTTCACCTTTGGTAGATCATCAGAGACGTACCAAAGATTAACATGTTCTTGTTCTACTATCCCAGCATCTGTGCTGCCATCCGACATAGTCGTCACAAAATTTGCCTTATGAAGTTTACCCTGAAAATCCTCATTCATCATTGTAGCAACTTGCTTCACAAATAGACTGCACCCATTATCATTCATATAATTTCCACCGAAGTCCAGTCCATTTTGCTTCTGCATTTGGCTCATCCACACAAAGTCTGTATATGGCCTGGTATATGACCTATATATACCTACCGTATATGCAGCATTAAACAGGCTGACAATCCGATTGTATTGGTGCCGTCTCCATTTTAAGAACAGTCTTCCAAGAGTTGTCTGATCAACATGAACGGCACGACTTGCCCTATCTTCCTTTTCAGTATCATTCAAGCTTACGCTGTAATGTGATGTTTCGTCATCCACTTTCAAAGTGTCTTTCTGGAATCGATCAGTTTTTCGAAAACATCGGTCTCTTACATTCAGCCAGATCCGGCTGTTCAATGCACACACTGCTCCACACGAGATCTTCATCTGCATCATACCTTAGCCAGGAATACTCCATTAACCAATGGTTTTGAAATGAATGCTGTCATTTATCATTTTCGTATGCCACACGTTTCTGTTGTTGGCTAGTATCTGCTTCCTGGGATTGTTTCTTCCCGCTGGCAGTAACCGCCGCAATGCACCAACCACGAAAGAAGTTTAACAAGCTCATAATTATTGTCATGCAAATGTCGGCCACGTGTTGGGAATGAATGAGGGGCTAGAGTCATGCCTCGTTTTCGTATGGGATTCCCGAAGTCACTCAGATTTCCTGCGCACCATGCCACATGGCGGCAAAATCAGTGGAAGTGGACCTAATATGTCTTATTCGTATTCTAGCAGAAAATAGAACCTCGAGTACGGGAAACCCCGTCAGAATCTGAACCTAAATAGATCGTCGAGATCAGTCGTCCCGTAGAATTTCCCAATACACAAATAACCTATGATAGGCCTATAGATTAATCAACCTCGCTACTCTATCGCAATATTTATTTCTGTGTTTTTTCAGCCTCGTCTTGGACCAGTATACATGGAATAAACATCATGCATGTCATGCCGGCAAGCACGATCACGATGGCTGACTTTGGATTACTGTGAGGCCCGTGCCTAAGAGAGCTTTTGGCTTTAGATATATTGAGTTACTGGGACAAAACATCTGTCGGAAAGTCGAATTGTCGAGGCCTGCCTTAGAGTGGCTCAGAAAGAAAGAAAAAAAGATACTTATTGATATCCTTAGAGTGGTTCAGAAAACAAACTTATTTATATCCTTAGAGTGGCTCACAATCATTCAGAATCATCAAAATAAACACAACTCTTCATCGTTAAAACTGATCTATTCTAATGTTTACGTTGTTGTTAAAACATCCTTTGATAGTAACATTATAATCATCAAGATTGTACACAACAGGTCATTTAAATGTACAGATGGCCTTAATTAGCATAACCTTAATATACAGATATTTCTAACAAGAACATCGTCAATCTTTACTATCCTGAATTAGCTGATATACAGACAGAGAGTGGTCCTCTGGATTATATCTTATTGTCGTTTTAAATACTAACTAGGCCTAAAGATACACGGCATTGTTCTCTTGTTATCAGTGGATCACTACGATCTGTCTTATTACTGATCCATCAACTGACTCGGTGTATCAAGAGAGGAGTATATCATATTTTGTTATCAGTGGATCACTACGATCTGTCTTATTACTGATCCATGAACTGACTCGGTGTATCAAGAGAGGAGTATATCATATTTTGTTATCAGTGGATCACTACGATCTGTCTTATTACTAATCCATGAACTGACTCGGTGTATCAAAAGAGGAGTATATCATATTTTGTTATCAGTGGATCACTACGATCTGTCTTATTACTGATCCATGAACTGACTCGGTGTATCAAGAGAGGAGTATATCATATTTTAGTGACAGATTGTTATTGTTTATTCCTAGATAACAGATTCTCAACTGATGGTTACAGATAATGGGTGACAGATCCTCCTTAACACTTCCACATCTCAATACAATTTGTCTCTATGATAAACATCGTATCTTTGTTAGATGGTGTGTTCTAGGGGCGTAGCCCCTCGGCCATATCTCAAGTGTGATCTTAACCGAGACAAAGCAAAGAACTAATTCACTTACTAAATGAATGATAACAAAAATAAGTTATATATATATATATATATATATATATATATATATATATATATATATATATATATATCAGGACTGTGCACCGGAAAGATTAGTAATATTTAAAATTATAAAACAAACATATATTAATATAACAAATGGCTGTATTTATTAAACATATTTTATAACCGTTTTATTATCGTATGTTATTGTGTTCTGAGATCGATATAATAAGATAGATTAATTTGTTTATTGATCAATTGTAATTTCTTTCATTAAAATTATTTTTTTAAACAATTAGAACTCAACAAAACTGTTCTATGGATATATTAATACACAATCTTATATTAGTTGATATTACTTAGAACCAAAGTTCTAAACCACACCCAAATATCTACGTTAATCTAATCCAATACAACCTGATGAACTTCTCATATCACTGAAAATTAATATCTTTCAACTGATAATTATATACGTTTCTAGGAAACCGTAACTTTCTGACTAGAGATGGTTAAAGGAGATAAAAGTAAGTTAACAGATCAAAGAGTTTTTAGTTACTAACTCATAAGTCAGGTTTATGAAGGTCAATTCTAGGATGACCTGACTTTTGAAGTTTATACTTCTGGACAATAATTTTTAGGACAGTTGATGAGTTTGTGTAGATAGATAGATAGATAGATAGATAGATAGATAGATAGATAGATAGATAGATAGATAGATTTTCATTTCCATGTGCATACATAGTTACATAAACAATACAGTAATATTTAGAAAAAAAGGAGGGAGTAGCATAACCTACAAAGATTGTCTACCTGCAACCCCCCCCCCCCTAGTGTTTATAGTTTATTATCGAACTTGGGAATACAATTAATAATATTTTACTTGTATGATGGATTATAACAAACAACATTTTTGGTGGATTATAACAAATACTGTTTTCCGAAGATCCTTTGGATTCGATTGTAAATGTGAATATTGTTGTTTTGCGGCCATTTTGTAATGAGTTAAATGAGTCGAGCGACTTCCAAAGATAGTGTGATGAAGTGAAAGATGAAACACCCTTCTCTTGCAACCTGTACGGGCTTTTAGACACAGATGCTATATATTCATGACCGCCCACGTTACAGATTAGGCAAGGGAGGCATACATAATTAACTCTAAATATAGTTCCCTGGATTAGAGCGGAGATGAAAGTATATTTAATGTATCCCGATGTAAGCTCTCCACTGACACATGAGGATTGTAATATGATCTCAGCAACAAACGTAAACACGTTGATTTAAGGCTAAGCTTATATTCCACCAACTGAAATCCTGTCTAACTGCAGATATGTATATTTGCGTGTCTACATTCAGTCGTTTTCTCCACACGATCCCGTGAGTTATCAGTCACAAAGCGCAATAATAGACCTCTATTCAGGGAATGTATTGATTGATTTATATAGAGTTCGTGTCTTTTCTCTGTGTGCGTGTATAAGTACATGACGTCGGTATGTTGTCCGCCTAAGTGGAGTATTTACTGACAATAGATTATAATATTGTATGAGTGATGTAATATATTGTATAGATCGCTATTTGGGTCGCTAGCTTAATTAACATAATAGAAAAATATATCGACTTACTTTGATTACATCCGGCACCATATCTAGTCCGATCTTTACAGAACTCACACATAGTACCGTAATATTCATTGTTACAGTTACAATATCCACTGCCTTGGAAACCATCAAAACACTGTATTGAAAAATGATATCACTATTATTATTATTATTATTATTTATTATTATTATTATTATTATTATTATTATTATTATTAGTATTAATGTGGCTACCACCATGACAACCATCATCACCATCACCATCATCATTATCATCATCATCATCAATTTCGTCATATTTACCTTTCCCCGACCGTAACACGGATTCTGGAATCCACCAGGACACGGCTGACACTCGGGACCAAAGAAATTATCACAACATCTTGGTATCTATAAACAACAATATCAGTCTCACATCAGTTATATAAACAACAATATCAGTCTTATATCAGTTATATAAACAACAAAAATCAATGTCATACCAGTGTCATATCAGTTATATAAACAACACTATCAGGTGTAATATCAGTCTCATGTCCGTGTCTTATCAGTGTCATATAAGAGTCATATCAGTTATTTTAATAAAACAGCCAAAATATGCACATTAATAATATTTAACATCAACATCTGATATCAAGTTTGATTCGAACACAAAATATTAGAAACCATCTGTCACGTGACCAAACATATACCATGATACCAGCCCTCCTACAACAACCCTAAATCTAGGCCATGGTACTAGACCTATAACACGATACCAGCCATTTATTGTGACACTATAACATCATACCAGATTTATATTACGTCACACATTTGTAATATGACACTTATGCCAATAATATGCGTCTTTTTCGTCATAGGTCAAAGGTTAATGGTTCTTTAAGAATTACGAAACAAATTGTTGATCTGGCAACAATCTCTAACGTGGGAAACATCCGATCAAGTTATTATTAAATGTATCTGCATCTATATTCAGAATTAACCATTATTTATGTTTTCTAAATGTTGTATGATTAATATTTTCAGGTGATTACGAGCTTTAATCCAGTCAAAGCATAACGTTAACCTACAACGATAACGACGATAGACGAAAACACAAAATCTGATATTAGTGCGTTATGATAAATCAACAACGTTATGATTATACAATAAATATTTGAGATATTTGATTTTTACCAGCCACTTTTATACATATGATGTGCTAAATGGGTCAAGCTGTCTCCAAAACGTAATTAGGTGAAGGGAAAGATGAAACATCCTTCAGACATGCTTACAGCGAGATTTGAACTCGGGTAGTTGATATATGTGACCAGCCACGCTACGAGTTTGACCATGGAGGAACCCCTACACTAAATGGAAAGATAATGTGGGTGAATGAGTAAATGAGTGAGATTTACCGACATATCGACACAAAATATCATTTAGTGTCGTCGACATTTTGTCCTCTTATACGACTACTGGGCGCCTCGGTGGTCATGGGGTAGCGTGGTGGACCACAGATCACTACCACCCGTGTTCGAAATTCGGCGTGGGCATGTCTGAAGGTTGTTTCATCTTTGACTTCGCTACATTACCTTAAGAGGTCGCTCGACCCATTTATTCTACCATGTTCACAAAAGTGGCCGTAAATCATCAATTGAATACATTACTAATAATAATAATAGCCAAAATTATAGTTATTTAACGTGGCTTAGCTACCTCAAATGAGAGAGACGTATATGGTCTGTAATCTACTGCTTCAGTATAGCGACTAATTCTAAATAAATTTAGAATTTACAATATATAGGATATTCGGCGAAGAAAGTCTTACTAGTTGCCAGATTGGATGACAAATTCCATGTACTATAGTGTCACGGGCTGGATTCGAATACATATTTAGACTTTATTTTGGTGGAAGTGATGATGTGATGTTTCCGGTTTTATCTGAGCAGCAAAGTTGGGCAATAATTTTGTCTATGTCTTCAATCGAAAATGGTTTAGTTATTATAAACTATGTATATATATATATAATATATATATATATATATATATATATATATATATATATATTATATTATATTCTTTCCTGACAAAATTTTATATATCTACTCTTAATACATTTGACAATGGAGTTGAATCGATTAATAAATTTATATTTATTTTAATGTTTGGGAACAAAAGGTGATGGAGGTATAATTATTTATTATTATTGATAGATCGTCTCCTGTGATATATATGAGAAATATTTACTGAAAAAGATAACTTTTTGTCACAACTGAAATTAGAAGCAATGAAGCAACTATTTATGAATATCTAATTCAGAAAACATTACAACAAATCATGAACAACAAAACATGAACAACAAAACATACAACATCAGGATACAACATCTATTCAGCAATACAGAGTTGTAGGTATTTATTATTATTATTATTATTATTATTATTATTATCTTTCCTTACCGAGTAGGTTTTGTTGCACATTTCCCGACAACCAATCAGAGGCTTGTATCCACCGTAATTTTTCCCGAGATTGACCCAATAT
>JAODUP010000501.1:267500-305000 GCA_025642065.1 Paralvinella palmiformis
GAAGGATTAAAGACTAATAGTAGCTTCATGTTTATATTACTAGTCTGTAGGAAGGATTAAAGACTAATAGTAGCTTCATGTTTATATTACTAGTCTGTAGGAAGGATTAAAGACTAATAGTAGCTTCATGTTTATATTACTAGTCTGTAGGAAGGATTAAAGACTAATAGTAGCTTCATGTTTATATTACTAGTCTTTAGGAAGGATTAAAGACTAATAGTAGCTTCATGTTTATATTACTAGTCTGTAGGAAGGATTAAAGACTAATAGTAGCTTCATGTTTATATTACTAGTCTGTAGGAAGGATTAAAGACTAATAGTAGCTTCATGTTTATATTACTAGTCTGTAGGAAGGATTAAAGACTAATAGTAGCTTCATGTTTATATTACTAGTCTGTAGGAAGGATTAAAGACTAATAGTAGCTTCATGTTTATATTACTAGTCTGTAGGAAGGATTAAAGACTAATAGTAGCTTCATGTTTATATTACTAGTCTGTAGGAAGGATTAAAGACTAATAGTAGCTTCATGTTTATATTACTAGTCTGTAGGAAGGATTAAAGACTAATAGTAGCTTCATGTTTATATTACTAGTCTGTAGGAAGAATTAAAGACTAATAGTAGCTTCATGTTTATATTACTAGTCTGTAGGAAGGATTAAAGACTAATAAAAGCTTTTGATTGATAAATATTGGGCTTTGTTTGAATATTAATTTAATAAATAATAAAAGTTATAAAGTCATAAAGATAAAATAAATACATTTACTTACTTCTATTAATATCTCCAGTTGATCGTATACTTTATCAATAGATAACACCTCCATGATAGATCGCTGTTTATAAAATAATATAAAGATGGCACCAATTATTATTAATAAATTTTACATAATCTAAGAAATTAATACAAATCAAATTGATTAGAAAATTATATTGAAAACCCGATTTCTTTCTTTTAAATTGACAAATAAATTTGCATTAGATAAACTATAGATATTATTATTTTTGGCTACAGCTAATCTTTGGTCTAATTACTAAAGCCGTTAATTTTGAAATATTTTATCCACACCTAAAACTATTTTATCAAATGAAACACGGATCTCATCATCTGACATTATATCAACATCTCAAACTATCATTTACACTTAAAGAACAAGCATCGGTTTCATTTATTTTCTATCCAGACTGGTAAGAGTTTTGAAAATATATTTTACTTCTTAAAACAGGATTTCTACCTGAACTTGTATATTATTTCTTACTAAAATAATAATATATTGAGTTATATCTTGATTAATGCTTACCTTTGAGCTACCAATGATGACTGGGGGTTTATCTAATAACTTATTAACTACATGGATTATACCATTAACAGCAACGATGTCCTTCTCTAACACCTTTGCTCGTCCCGTGAAGCCATGTAATCTATAGCTTAATTCATCTCTCTATTAAATATAATAAAATAATTGAAATAGTCTTTGATATTAGAAAGATGCAGATTTCTGTTTGAAATATTAAAGTGCGTTTTATATTGAAAAAGAACTTTTCCAAGCAATACTACTACTACTAATAATAATAATAATATGAAAGAAAGTGAAATAAAAAATCTTTAAATTTGAAATAGAGATAATTAGCAAAAATTAAACAAAATAAGTCAGTCTACCCAAGATTGCCATAACATACCTGATAGTAGAGTATTGCTGTAGTACTCTTGTTATAACATACCTTATAGTAGAGTATTGCTGTAGTACTCTTGTCATAACATACCTTATAGTAGAGTATTGCTGTAGTACTGTTGTCATAAGATACCTTATAGTAGAGTATTGCTGTAGTACTCTTGTTATAACATACCTTATAGTAGAGTATTGCTGTAGTACTCTTGTTATAACATACCTTATAGTAGAGTATTGCTGTAGTACTCTTGTCATAACTTACCTTATAGTAGAGTATTGCTGTAGTACTCTTGTTATAACATACCTTATAGTAGAGTATTGCTGTAGTACTCTTGTCATAACATACCTTATAGTAGAGTATTGCTGTAGTACTCTTGTCATAACATACCTTATAGTAGAGTATTGCTGTAGTACTCTTGTTATAACATACCTTATAGTAGAGTATTGCTGTAGTACTCTTGTTATAACATACCTTATAGTAGAGTATTGCTGTAGTACCTTGTAACGTATACAGAATTGTAGCATTATTCATTTCCATCGCCGTCAACTGTCTAGCGATAATATGTTGACGAAATAAATGTCGTGCGTAGTTCACATCCGACATCATCGTCTTCATCTTAAATAAAAATTAATTAGTTAGTTAATAATCAAATAATGGAAAACATGTAGGTATAACGAACGTTGTTCATTAATATAACGTGTTTACTAATAATAACTAGTGTTAGTCCAACAAGTCTAGATATAAATATAATGTTATAAAAGTAGTTTTTTAATCTGATATTAAAAGTTGTTATTTAACCTGATATTAAAAGTTGTTTTTTAACCTGATATTAAAAGTTGTTATTTAACCTGATAAGTGTTCAAACTGTTCTGAAAACCTTCATCAGTCGGCACAAATATTGTAAATGGTCCATGGATTGTCAGTTCCTCGTAGTAGGCAAACTTAAGTAGTTTTAAGGAAAACTTAAACTGACCTCTAAGATTCCCTTCTACCATCATGTCTTCAATTCTCTAAATAACGAGATAAATATGAAAATATAAATAACAAAATCGAGTTCAGATATTTAATTTTTTTTAATTACGAATAACGAAAGACAATATATAATATGTTTACCTCTATGATGCTTCCAAAACATTCTTCACCGTCTCCAATGTAGCCTTCATTACAAACACACCTGATAAGATAAGATAATCGTTGCTATCTATAGATCTCTCCAAACAAAGAAGGATGGACGTGTTAAAGATTGCTTTAGATGGAAAGATTAATTATATAATTAAAGGTTTATACTAAATACATACTTCTTAATGTCATTTGGCTATCAAAATATTTGTTTAATAAATATAATAAATGTAAGAAGCGACCTTGTGAGACAACCTTTTTCTAAGTACGGTATTTGTTTTTAATTTTTTGTTCCATTATCCGTTGCTATTATGTTGAATATAGCATATGTATGAAATAAAGATATTATTATTATTATTATTATTATTATTATTATTATTATTATATAGTATTGGTGTGTTGGTCCGTTCATATGTGTATTTGTGTATGTGTGTAGATATGCATGTGTGCGCACGCGCGTCTATCTAAGTATGTGCTTACTACTAAACATACAATTATGTGGCATTCCTTAAATAAATGTTATATGCGATATTTAGATCAAAGGTAACAATGAATTTTAACAATTTAAAAAATTATCAAAAAATAGTAAATAGAAATAAACAGGAAACACCATGATGTTTAGATAATTGATGTTTGATAAAAATGTATTGATGAACTTATTGATGAACTTATTGATGAACTTATTGATGAACTTATTGATGAACTTATTGATGAACTTATTGATGAACTTATTGATGAACTCAAGTTGGACGAATAAAAGAACCATAATACGTCAAGTAACCATTCATTAATGACTCAGTTTTCTCTGCACATAATGTAATTACGTAATGGCACCGCTAGACATGCACATTTTTAGACACCAATTGTTCGAATTGCATTGAAAAAGAACAATATTGTGGAGAGTTTGTTTTGTTGTTTCTCGTTGTTGTTAGGAAGAACAACAACATTTTAGCTAAATAATTGATGAAGGAATAAAATCGAGCATCCATTTTGTCTAAATGTAATAATGGAGTCGAACACATTAGAATAAAATCATTGTGACTACATTAGCCGAGTAACTAGTCGATTCTGACCCGATTGGACAAGTGACCCGATTACACAGAATAGATTTGTTTTCATCATTGACAAAATGAAGAAAATGACAATATTCTGGATAGTAATCTGGGGAAGTCAAGATCAATATTATATTGTTGTTAATAATGGAAGATAAGTAAGTGTCTGACGTATATCTTAATATAAAGAAATAATAAATTGAATGTTTTCATCTTCAGCTCATCCTTAGTTATCTTAGACAACGATTTAACAAAAATAGTATTCATTCGATTGATATAATATTTCTATTATATTAAGTTCCCATCAACAAGTCGAAAATACGAATAATATTTTTCAAGTCGAGAAAAACTGACATTTTTGTATAATTTCTTGATGTTTTCATTTCAATTCAGACAACATAAACTTGTTTTGAGTAACAAATTAAAGAACCGATGTTCTAATTGTATTTCATTTACATGTAAAGTTAAAAACTGATAGGAATATTGTATTAAAAAGTCTTACTCTGCCACGCCTGGTGATATCGTACTACAGTTTGCGTGTTTATGACATTGTGTGACGTTTAAAAGACACATGTCAATCATATCGCACCCAACGCCTTGAACGTAGTTCTGATAACCTTCAACGCATTCACAATGGCTCTGAATAATAACAATAACAATATCTCGCATCAACAGAATTAGTATTGAAAGAAAATCTATAAATATTTAAAATAATCAATATTTAGCAATTAAACTAATTATAATTTACCATCCCTGGATGATCATACACACATCGTGTTGTGTCATCAGGACAGGATCCATAGTTAATCTGACATGGATCAATAGGTGTACAGATGAAGCCATCACCTTGATAACCCCATTGACATTTACACTGGAAGGCACCAGCTCCAGACTGAATACATACAGCCATAGGATGACAAGGATTAGGATCTTCAGCACAAGGATTCACAGCTAGAAAGGGATTTAAAAATAAAATAATCATTTTATAAACGAACGGAAAAAATTAGATCAAACCTAAATATAGTCAAACGTAATGAATATTTAGCGATATGGAAGCAGATATTCACAACGTATTCTACATCTTACACACACACACACACACACACAAGAGAGAGAGAGAGAGAGAGAGAGAGAGAGAGACAAACACATACACACACACAGACACAAACATAGCCACACACATACTGGCATACATACACATTACACACACACACACACACACACACACACACACACACACACCTACACACTAACACAGAGAGAGAGAGAGAGAGAGAGAGAGAGATAGAGAGACACACACACACACACTCACTCACATACACTCACTCACACACACACACACACACACACACACACTATATATATATATATATATATATATATACATATATTGCTTAAATATTTTTGATTTGAGATTGAAGATAATAATCCAATAGTTCAGATTTACATACGTTGACAATGCATATCTTTCATTCTGAATCCATGAAGACATTTACATGTTGGACTTAAATCGGTCGATTCGACACACCTCGAAAATACCGGACAGTTAATGGTATGACAACTTTCTAGAACTAAATGAGAAACTGGTTGTTAAGTGATATATAAATAAAACAATATTTCGATATATTTAACATGTAGATTGTACATAATCACATTTTACAACTACTGCCTGATAAATCATTTCGTACACAGAAATTAGATGGAATAACATTTTTGGTAACAAGATAACTCATACCCGAGAAAACTCGTACCCAAAACAACTGTATATCAGACAACCTGTACCCTTTCCCAGATTGTTATTCTACCATTCTAAAAACATCATGATGAATATCAATTACAAAGCTATCCGGTGGCTTCTCATTGCATTTGAAGATAGAAATGAAGTTTACGTGTTATCTAAATGGCTTCTTATCGAATTAAAACACAAATTATATCAAATAACAATTATTATAACAATGGAAACAAAACCATGAAGAATTTATCTAATTGTAATCGTCTAAAACTTGAGTGCCAGTATTTCTATATAACATATCTCGCTAGGTGGCGTTCTTCTTCAGTTGTCAATTACTATTGTCACTAGACGAGACTTATGAAGACAAACCAATCTTTATTTAATTTTAAAATTTCTTTATTTTGACCAATAAATTAAACCAAGTTCCTTATGAAATCAAATATCGACATAATTACGATAAGAAACATTGATGTTAGATCAAAGTAAATATACGATCGATTTTAGCGAAGATTCGTAAAAAATACATCGATTGTTTAAATTTCGTAGATCTATTACATAATCCGGAAATAAAAAAATAGATAAGACACGAATAAACATAAATATGACATATAAACAAGATCAAAAGATGATATCTGTTATCTCAGACTAAATATACTAATTATTCTATTATTATAATATCACTTAATTTAGATTTTTTTAGTGTACAACAAAAACATTATAAACTAGAATGTGTTTAATTACTGATATATGATTCTTTGTACTCATTTGAGGTTATTAATAATACAAATTCTCATTGACATGATACCTTCATCACAGAATCTGCCTTTATATCCAGAATGACAATAACAGGATCCATCACCATGTATACCATCATTACAGGTGCCATGATCACATCTACATTCTGGAGAAATAATAATTAATATAAAATAAACAAAATAACTAATATTTTATATCAGATGTATCTCAACATGTAAAGTTCTTACTAAACTGTCTAAGGTCACTTTAACACTTCTTCAGTACACCATTATTATTATTATTATTATTATTATTATTATTATTATTATTATTATTATTATTATTATTATTATTAGTGGTAGTAGTATTAGTACTACTACTACTACTAGTAGTAGTAGTAGTAGTAGTATTTGTTGTTGTTTTAGCAGCATTAATTGAAATATAATTATTCATTCACAGACAAATAATCTATGTCTACAGATAATTTTGTTAATTAGACTGTTCTCATTAAGGAGATTTCACTTACCTTGAGTACAGTCTGGACCATATTTACCGGAAACACACAATTCACAGCCAGTACCTGTATATTCTGACTGTAATGAAGATTAATCGTTAGAGGGCGTAGGGAGAAGATCAATCGTTCCATACGGAAACTTCAGATTGACATAGTTTTTATTTACTATATCAATTAAAATACAGTTTATCAGACGCCGTAAATCTTTGCTATAAATTTTAGTATAATGTCTTCGATCTTAAACATTACCAAAAACTTGTTACTGACAGGATATTTATACAGTAGTAAAACATATTATAAATCATTCATATTGTGAATATGTTGTCGAATTCTTTTTGTGCAGAATTTATCTACATTGATTTTATTTATGTCAACAAATTAGTAAAGAATTTGTCAATATTGCCAAAATATTCGAATTCGTTTTCATGTCACTGAAAAATGTATCTGTTTGTAATCAAATATTTTTCAAAATATTAGATGTAGATCAGTATCTGGTCAAAACAAGAAAGTATCACTTATAATTTTATTTAGCTACTATTTCTATATTAAATTCAAGATATTAGCCGATAATTATGTTGTATTTTAATGTTTGTTTTCCTTACCCGACAAGTACAAGTTCCATTTCCTTCTATATATTCCGAGCAAACACCATGTCCGCTACACGGATTCGTGGCGCCACCTGGACATTCTAATACGAAATTGTTTAGAAATGTTACACGTTTTATGAGTCTAGAATATTATATGATTTGTTGTTTATACGTACATTTAGCTAATATAACTATCACAATAGTCATTAATATATTGTTTCAACTGATGAATATATCAGATCAGAATTCAAAACGAGGGTACAGTTATAACCAAATATAATTAATAACAAGAATAACCTGTTATAGTTCATCCAAGACAGAGTGAAGAGTACAGATTTATCTAATAACAAGACGGTGTTTCATATTACGTATCATTTTCAATACTTTTTGATTAAATGATCGACAGAAAATATCGATTATAGATGTAATGGCTCTTTAAAATACTTTAACTAAATATTTAATTTAATAATTATTAATAATTAAAACACTAAATATCATTGTCTACTAGAATAGCTCAAAGATAATTTACTAATTACCAAATATATTACAAATATTATTAATTACAATTATGAATTACAAATTGTTAATTAATTACCTCCTATTAAGGATTCTCACTTAAAAACAATTACAATTATCAATTACAAATTATCTATAACTGACAACTTATTTTGGTGTTTTCTTACCTTGACAGTCGTCACCCCAGCGTCCTTTGCAACAGTCGCTAACAATAGTTTCTCTTTGACAGATATGTTGACATCCTTTTAGAGAAAGGAAGATTAAGCCTATCAATATTCGTCGTTGTCTATCTGATAGACAGACAGACAGAGAGACAGGCAGACCAATATACATGTCTACCTGTCTGTTTGCCTATATGTCTGTCTGTCTGTCTGTATGTTATGTGTCTAATGTATGGATGCATATAAGTTTGCATGTCTCTTGATTCCCATGCTGGCAAGATTCCTTTTTAAATTTAAATCGGTTGTTCGAGAAACAAATATTACTAGAATTAAGTTTTGCCAAAAAAAACAGATTTTCTAATAATGAATATATCCACGAGATGATAAATTGCCAATTTTGTTTGTTTTTAACTGAATTATCCAAATTATGAACACCGGAAATCAACAATTTCTTGATCTACATCAGTCACACAGAAACTTACATGATGATAACCGTTTTCAAACTTTTATCATTTTTAGAAAGAACTTCAAATACATAAATCTAAATAGGAGAAGAATATAATTTTTATACTGCACTAGATTTGTTATCCATTTTTAATGTTATATTAATATATTACCATATTTTGTAGATAGCTTTTTTATGCTAAACACTTATATAACTGACAGCTGAGTGGACTAATATTAATAATCACCTAAATACATTATCTATAATAGACAATAGTAACCACAATACCTAAGTTTAAGGCTATCGTTATATCAGTAAAACACTACGAAAGAAGTGTTGTATATACTTGGAAATTTTGTGGGTTTTCCCTGACTTCACACCTTCATATGTAAATATTGTTCGTGTTGTTTCGATATTTCAGATGAACAATGGATTATTATAAACAATTATTGACTCTTTTAGATAACAAAGAGAAATGATTGAAATAATATATGTTTTTATTTACCAACATTTCATCAAATATCATGTGATAATCTTCATATTGATCTTTTATTCTGCAGCAAGGAAAATAAAGGTGTCATTTCCTGGCTACACTGTCCTTCTACGTCATAATAGAGTATTCGTTTTGTTTTTAGATAGACAAGGTTAATTAGGTATTAAAATGATTCAGATAACTCACTGCTTAATTCTATATAAATATGTCAATTAACTTACCTCGTAGCTCTATGATATTCTTATCTAACTTCGTGGTATAGACACATGATATTATATTATCTGCCATAAGCTGCCCATCATCATTAGGACACGATGTGTAATCATTAAGACTACAGCTAAGACAAGGAGTCTTAAATGTCACAATTACAGTCCTGTTACAGAATATCTCCAAGTCACCATCATCTGCCGGTATAACACCATTCTCTGGATCAACACTGAAATCATCTCCGTGTACGGTAGAGGTGAGCATCAGGATACAGATAAACAATAACATCTTCATCATAGAGATGTTAGACTCGGTGATTGTTACATCTCTCTTCAGTCATCCGTTGTATCAGACTTACAACATACAACACATTCACATATCACTTGTTTACGAGTAAAATATAACAAAATCATGAAGTTTCTGGCTCAAAGCCTCTTTTCGGAAATGGAAACTGGATACTCGATATTGAGTTGGTAGGCTTATCGCTGGGAAGTACTCAGTGTGTTCTGTCTAGTAGTTAATTGTTATTTGTGTTTCTATCTATGTCATGTGACGTGTATGTGATATTAATAACAATCAAATGATAAACTAGTAGATTACACGAAATACCAATATCACATATGTTATATTAAATTAGTCAATTACTTTTGGAAGAATGTACATTATACAAAATTCTGTATATATATATATATATATATATATATATATATATATATATATATATATATATATATATATATATAGTATGAGATTGTACTAATCAGTGATTAAGAGCCATTAGCCATTATTTTGTCATAGATCTTTTGAGCTGTCTTTAAGGGCTACCTCTATTGAGAGATCAGGTTTTAACTTATATACAAGTACCATGTATTCCTATGTATATGTACCTGTGCAACTATAGACTACAGGTATGACTAGTCCACTCAGTTGTTTGGCACACACACACACACAAACACACACACACACACATAGACACACATTACTTGAATATTAACCCGCCATGATGCTGACTGGAGATAAGAAAATCGAAATAATTTGTTTTTCTGAATTCAATTGAAAAGAGGTTTATTATTTCGGAGAATATTTTAATGTAGATCAACATCAGCTGGTACAGATTGTATGATGTTTTAAGCCATTTTATGACGGCTTAACTACCAAATTCTGGTATAATCACTTCATGCCTGGAAGCGGAACACAATAGCAATGACTATTATTTCATGTGATACTTAAGTAAACTAAGGTTGGAACTGATTCATGAATAGTAATTAATTGTCATTAATAATTTACGTTTTATGTAACCAGTTCCTATTCTGATATATTAAACCTGATCAGTGAATACTAATAAGTAAACAATATATATTATAAACAAAGAAAGAATCAATTGTCCTATTACATTCTTATCCTAACAAAGGCGAACCAATCAGCCAGTAATTGGTTTTATATAGACGGCAGAAAATAAGAATATAATATTTCTTTGTCTCAGATTCTATAAGTTAAAAGTTAGATATATAATTATTCGGAGGTCAGTTACAGTAACCATACTGTTGTGATAAGACCAGAGGATGTAAACTGATCATATTTTTCCTGTTGTCAATCGATCCACCCTACATCATGATGTAGCCTTCTTCCTGTGTAGAATGTCTGTTCTCCTCTAACTGGCAAGATAACAGACAAAGAGGTCACACTCTAAATTAACAACATCAGCGCCCCCCCCCCCCGCCCCTGTCGTTGTAAGTAGTTAGCTTAACGTAAAGTATCCGGTAAGTGGTCAACCGTGATGTGATATCCCGATAGCTGGCTGATAATGGTAGTCTAGTCGAAAGTGGGTCCCGGCTCAAATCCATTAATCAGCCACTAATCTGATAAGTGCTCATCTGATATTCGATGATAATAGATTGTGTTCCTGTAACTGGTAACTAAGATTATAGACTTCCATAAGAGTTAAGGAAGGTACTGAATTTATTGATTCCATTTTAAGAAGGCGGTGGGGAGGTTTTATGAACAACTTAAGTTCTTATTTGTAAACAGAAGGTAAAGTAGTTAAAATATCGAACCTAATTTCGACTTTAAACCTATAAATATTAATATTAATTATCTGTTGTTTGTCTCCATCTCAGTGAGATATCAGCTGCTAGGAGAACGGGATACCTTATTATATTTAAAATATACAACATGGATAATGACAATATATGATAATTAAAGCTCCTTTGTACAATCGTAATCTTCTTATATTCTATTTCTTTGACAGAATGAGCTACTGAACGTTTTGTGTTCGTAACAGACGCCATTTTGGAAAGTTCAAATTTAATGATTCCACTCCGTTTCAGATTTTCCGCATTCGTTTTTTTAAAACCCAGATCAGGTCCATATTATTCATATCGTTCATTAGGCTTAATGGCGGTGACCCCGCAGGGACTAGGAGTCTGTTAATATTTATTTGTTGAAGTACAATTAGAGAACATTAGGACTCCAATGGTTAATGTCACTTAACAATCTACGCCGAAGTAATAGATGTAGACAGTTAGGAATTAAACTGGCGTAACCTGGCAACGTCACAATTGAGATTCGCCCCTTCCCGAATGCAATGTTCTGAATTTATTTGAATGTGTAAATAACCTTTCCGAGCGAAGACAAAGGTTGTACACGCTAAAATCCGTCAGCGGCAATTTCAGGGCTTTTGTCGTGTTTTCCCGGTATTTGGCAATTTGTAAAAAGGCGTGAAGGAGCCAAGTGTACCGAAATTATAAGTTGACAAACCATCAACTAAATCTCAAGCAGAAAACAACAACAACAAAAAAGAAACGCAAACAAACTTTCAAATCACACCGAAAGATCGATAATATATCCCACTTATAGATATGTGTATATATACAAGCGTTATCTTTTTGATACTATACTGGAATGTTGCCAAATAATTAAAATCAATAAAAAAATCTGCCGATAAGTCCGGGTTTTTATGTACATTGGATGGCTGAAAATGATTGCTCGTCGATATCCTGACCTCGGTACTGTTGGATAAAACTAGTAACTGACGTCATGCATGGAATTTTCAGATGTATCCAATAGGAATTACTTTATTCTAATGGTTGGTTACTCCATCACATTTGTCTTGTATATAATACACAAATTGTTTGTTTCGGTAGACGTGTATGCATACGTGTATGCGCCGTTTCGAATCAGTATGCCCATATTTAAATTATGATATTTAAATTTTTAAATCAATGTATTTCACACGAAAAAAATAATACGTGCACTTAAAGTCAGGTTTGCTGACACCAAACAGGGAGTTATGGATGCCACAAGAATTGCAAATTTTACTGCTTTGGCCATCACATTACAAAAATGCAAGGATTGGTTTTGGAAACAGTTATGTTGAGATTAGTACAACCCACTTCAAGGCGTATGTGAAAACATTGATATTAAGATTGGTGATGTTTTGACAGAATGGGACATCATAAAATCTAATTTTTACGGAAGGTAAGTTGAAGTAGGCCAACATGAAATATGAATCAAATATTTAATAACATTTATTTTTCTGTTTTTTATTAATTAGGTCTACTTATAATCTAATCTATCTATATAACATCAAACGTGTAAGCAGACTTATTCAGGTTCATTATCAGTTAATTAATCACTTAACTCATTTCAAATACAGCACTAAATGATCTGATCACCATTCAGCTGACATGTCCAGCTGTTGATAAGTTTGACACGGAGTTTAAATGTTTAAAGGGGAGCAAACTTAAGAGGAGACCTGGATTCATAAATAGACTTCAGACATTTGAAGAACATAGTAAGAGTGCAAAGGAGGAACAGGTAATTGGATCTGAGGGAGAGGCACAGGTAGAGTTTTACAGAGACTGCGTATACTTAAAATTTAACAACAGGTTATCCCTGCATTATTATGATGGATTACCTACTGACGTAAATAAAGCTTTGAAATTTAAATATAGTTTTTCTTCTTTCACCTGAGAAGCCATTTTTATGCTAAAATGCCAAAAAACGACTCTATTTGAATTATATTTGTTTAACTTCCAGGTAGGTCTGATCTTCGTAAAATATTTTACTAGACTTGCAGATCCAGTAAGGCTATAAGTTAGTTTCACACATTATATATATATATATATATATATATATATATATATATATATATATATATAATGCATTATTTAAATAATATTTTAAAACGTGTTTAGACTTCTTCAGGAGACCCGCAAAATGGCTATAAAGCTGTGTACTGATGTCTAGTACATGTCGTACAAACGTCATGCCGTCAGCTGTACAGAGATGAAAGATTGAAGTCGGAAGTCTAAATTGATCGTAACTTTTCCTATTTTTCATTATAATGTCTACTGGTCCCTAACTCGACATGTAGTAGTGAGAGAGGTAAAGAATGAGTCAGTGAATCGGTTAGTCAGTCAGTCAGGCAGTGATGTTTATCATTTGGTCGGCACTAAAATATAAATTAGTAGTGTGTTTTCTCCTTTCAATCGTCATATAATATATTGTTTACTTATTTTAGCTTATTTAAAACACAGTTAAAAGGAAAGTTGTTTATTGTTTATTGAACTCCGACTGTTTTGTCGTCTTTAAATACAAATCGAGACAAATTAAATCACTTTGTGTTCCATCCCGACATACAGAAGATAAACAGTTAATTAATATCAGACACAAAAGCACGCTTTATATTAGTCTATAAATACATTATCTGTCACGAACGTAGTGTTAATTATTAATACTACAAACAGAATAAAGCCAATCTAAAAACAAATAATGTAAACCCAGTTACTACTGTGTTATGGAATAGATCATTGCTTTAGACAAATAGATCGAGGTAAATGTTATATAACAGGTGTCTCGTTTGAATATGACATCATTTTATGTTTATATGTAAACCTCTCTCTCTCTCTCTCTCTGTCTCTGTCTCTCTCTCTCTCTCTATATATATATATATATATATATATATATCACATACACGCGCGCGCACGCACACACAGAGACAGTCGTACACACACACCACACACACACATAGAGAGAGAGAGAGAGTGGTACATACACAGAGAGAGAGAGAGAGAGACTGTCGTACACACACACCACACACACACACATAGAGAGAGAGAGAGTCGTACGTACAGAGAGAGAGAGAGAGAGAGAGACTGTCGTACACATACACACACACGTAGGTAATGTACACCATAAATTATTGTTCAACAAAATGTTATGTTAGTTGACGCACTAAGAACTTATAAAAGGTTTAACATTTCACTCTGATCAGACAACAATTTACGTCGCCAAACCTGTCGGACGTCTGTTGATACAATTGATATAAGTAATGGCTTCCCTGTGGACGTGACATATTAGTCGCCTACAAAAAGCGGATTAGTTGGGCCCCACAGGCTGATGAGTAGCCTAGGTACATGTATACATATGTTTAATGTTTAGATATGTGAAGATCTAGAACATTTTATATTTAGATTGGTGTATGTATAGTTTTATTTATGTATATGGAGGAATAGCTCAAAGGTAAACAAAGGATGTTTAGATGTTGATGTTCCGATTTAGTGCTACGATATATATATATATATATATATATACTAAAACACACGCACAAAATAAACAAAACTAACACATAAATAACATTATAATATGGTTAATATATCAGATGTATCTCTTTGCCGTCCAGCCAAAACACAAGTAAATATTTTTACTTCCTATTGTTATACCTGTGAGATGAGTTATATTGTTGTCTGAGGTGGGTAAGACCATCTAAGAGTTCAATGTCTTCTGTATTAACAATATAATAGATTCACTTCACCAAAACTTAAATATTCTTATGTAACAGCCAGTAAGAAGAAGATAACAATTATTGTCATTTATTGAATTAAGACTGTCATGATTTCTGATTGGAATATTGTTTTAACTCCCGTCTTCGATACATCATCAGTAGCCTAAATTGTCATTCTAATATTTTTGGGTGGAGTATAAAATTAATACTTATCTTTGGTATTTCGATTACACAAAATTTGAAGTATTCGTCGTATTCTTTGGCATTCGAAGGTTTTGTCTGAATTGATAGAGTACTTGTTTATGTTGAAGATGATACAAGAATATTTAGGTATCATGCTAAACTCTCAAGGAGTGTTCTTGACATTTTTGAGCTCTTCCTGATCTGATATTATCCATTCATTATCTCTGTAGGTCATGTCTTCCAGAACGAATATATCTATATAACAGTCACTTTCGTAAGTAGTTCAGAGTCTGGATCTATTATTGACAAAACCTCGGGTCACTTACAAGACAAATTAGTGATGCACTGCTCTGAACATAATAAAACACTTACAAATTCAGGCATCTTTATTAAGATTGTTTCTATGATCTAGTATAATTTCCCCCTGATGAATGAGCTAATAATGTCAGTATCGTCATCTGTATAATGGGTCACTGTAAACACCACAAATTGATATATTTATGTTTGCGTTATGACCAAATATATTGTAACCGTTATGACCAATTGGCATTATGTTTAATTCAATAATTAGTTTAGTATTTCACTTGGACAGTTTAATTATTAATGTTGTAACGTCGTTGATAGTTGATGTGTTTTACTGGATGTATCTAAATCATGTCAGTCACCTTTTCACATTTGCGTATTAATATAATAACACTCAGTTTTGTTTTCTCCATTCATCAGCAGATCTACTCATTGTATGGTTTTGACAGGTTCACGTCTATCGGATATTTATAAGAGATTTTCAATGTTTTCGACGTTTAACATCCATGATAACTATGTAGCGATACTTATATAATTATTAATGTAAAATACATTATGTGTATTAAGTAACGTTTACATAATGGATTTGTCGTATTTTAAAAGGAATTTGACTTGTAAATCTCCTTCACGTATATATCATTAATATCAGAATATGTCGTTCGATTGTATATGTTGTTAGTATTGATGTTCTATGTAATTGACCTAAATGTTGTAGTCATATTCCCGTTACCGATCGTACATCGTACTGTCATTATGTGACATCATTAATTATCTAAATATGATTAAATATTATCTAAATTTATTGATATATCTTCGTATATTCTGTACGAAAACTGATCCCTATTATTTCTGGTACTAAATTACTATCTGTGTGATATGAAGATACAGTTTGGAATTAATTTCTTGTCATTATTCCTTGGACAAATTATCTACCATCACTGATTAATTCTTATCCATGATTATGAATTTAAATGTCAAATTGTTTACTCGTAACTGTCTGATTATGTACACACACACACACACACACACACACACACACACACACACACACACATATATATATATATATATATATATATATATATATATATATATATATATATTGCATTATACTTGCCATTATAACTTGATTGTATGTATATCATTTGACGACTGTGACCTTGAAATATTTATTGTAATATTTAATTCAGCAATTATTATACATATGTTTGGATGTTCAGTCTGGGGGGGGGTGTTATATTGACAGATGGAGTTTCATTGGACCAGATTCGGGCTAATAGTGCATTTAATTTTAAAACTCTTTATGAATCTAGCGAGATTGACATGGATGATAATGTAGATTCTCCGTTCAGTCAGATAGTTAATTATTATAATTATTATGAGCCATGACAATTTCGTGATAAATGTTTTGGGACTTATAAATCATTATCTTACTTCCACCTAAACTGCCGTAATTGGGATTCTTTCCGCGATCTGCTGTGTAAGCTTCATGTAGACCCGTTTTTATTTGACTTCATTGGTATCAATGAATTGTTTAATTGTGATAAAGACTCTCGTCCTGGCCCTTCCTGGATATCACAATATTATAACGCACTGTCGAGATAATAGCAATGGAGGCGGTGTTGGCTTATTTGTGAAGGACAATGGAAAAACAACTAATTTTAAGGATATACTCGAATCCAATAAAAATAGCATGAAAAATATTTGGACTATACTCAAGAAAGCAATTGGCAAACAACGTAACAAATTAAATATTTCCTCAACATTCCCAATAAACAACAAACAGGTATCTGAAAAATCTGAAATAACCGATTCGTTTAATAATTACTTTTCTAATATAGGCATTGTAACTAGTCAGAATGTTCCAAAAGCCAAACAAACTAATATGAGTTATCTAAATAAGTCTACAGGTATATCTGTAATGGCCAATTCGACAGGTATGAATTATTTGTATTTATCACCATGATCGTTTTTTTTAATGTGTTTTGAATTGTGTGGTAAGTAAGTAAGTGTTTTATTCCTTCATATACTTTACATATTTGACATATATATTACAACATTTTTTTATAATACAATATACAGAGAGCTAATACCAATAACGTTATAGGTTGAGAACTGATGACAACAATATACATTATTTGACCTTCAAGACGAGATATACACTGATACTGGGTTAGGTGTTACATAAAGGAGGTGTGATAAAAATGAAAAAATTAAATTATTAAAATTAAAATTTTGTATAAAAGTGCAAGACATGCTTATTACAGTATTATAGACGCGAAGACGTATTAGCGAGACACAATCTATCAATATAAGGCACACATTATGGAAACTTTATAGACTCTCAATGTACACACTTTTTACACTACGAACAATAAATTTTGGTGGCTATATTTTTTAATTTAGGGTGTAAATTTCGCCATATTGCAGGACGTTGGTGTAATATTGAATTAGTAACAAGACAAGTACGGCGCTGTTTTACACGAGGTGCGTGACCTTTGTGACATGATCGTGATATGCGGTATTTAGTGTGAAATGCTTCAATAAAGGTTTTGGTAATGTTTTCTGTATACAGTGAAATATGCATTTGGCTGTTTCTAATTCGTACATTGACTTTAACGTCAATATGTTACATGTCTTGAAAAGTTTGGCTGTATGAGCATTGTACTCACTTTTGTTTATAAGCAATACAGCCTTTTTGAAGAACTATAGTTTTCTTTAAATATGATTGATAAGTAGATCCCCATAAAGTGATACAGGATATAAAGTGCGCAGGATATAAAGTGCCCTAGATATTTTTAAATTGATATGTTTTATGTGCTCCTTCCATATTAGTTTGTTGTCAGTATGAATTCCCTAAATCATCACAACATCTTTCCGTTGAATCGTATCAGTAGTAATACAAACACTTAAGTCATTGTTAGCATGATCATTCCCATACTGGAAAAACATGTAATTGGTTTTGGCAATATTAAGTGACAATTTATTAGCCTTGAACCAGTCACACAGGGAAACTAAATAATTATTAATTTTGTGATATAGTTTACCAAGTGTGGTGTCATCGGCAAAAAAATATGGCTTTAGTATATGTAAGAGAACGTGGCAAGTTATTTGTGTAAATTATGAAAAGTAGGGGTCCCTAAACGGATACCCCGAATGTGATACACTGCTTATCAGAAGATATACCTTTATATTGTATATATTGAGTCCGACCAGATAAATAACTTTTGAACCAGTCCAATGATTGTCCCCGCACCCCATAATATTTCAATTTATTAATTAATATTTTATTATTTATTGTGTCAAAGGCCTTTGACAAGTCTAGATATAGTAGTAAATTTTAGATCGCCTGCATGACTTGCAGAACATCAATGGTGGGAAGCTTGAGACATCAATTTTCACCGGGTCACATTTGAGTTTATAAAATATTTTGGATTTGTGATACAGAGCTATGTAGAGTGGTTAGTATCAAATTATAAATTTTTAAGCTTTTCTCCGAATGTTTTTTTGTTTGTGAATTGGATGTTTAAAGAGCTAAAAATTACATGTACAAATTTGATGTGCAGTAAATATATCTATATCTTGTTCCAATCATAATGTTTTATTAATTATTGTAATGTTAAATATTTGCACTAGCACTTATTCTCCCGCTTCAAATAAAGAGATATAAATCCATGCTGTGTCTTTGGGTGAATAGATATTGAGCATATCTGAAGGTAGATCCAACAATATTGACATACTAGTTTAACTGACAACTCATTATTTGACGAAACTGAGTGGGAGTTCTGTTGATGTAGATCTCTCAATACTGGATAATGGAATGACAGATACAAAACCTACTGATGATGACATCACGTGTGATCCAGAGCAAGAACATGTGGAAACAGACACTGATGCACCTCCCATCCCTAGGCGTAGTCATCGTGTAACGACAGAGACTGAGAAGGGACTTGCATTCACGTTGACATTAAGGGATAAGCAAGTAAAATCTAATCTCAAGAAGCTGGAACTTAAAGATGATACTGATGGCGCTGACAATTTGAATGATAATGCTAAGCTAAATGATACTGATAACCATTCGTCTATATCCTATCATTCTGAATACAATAAATATTCTAGGTCATCTAAGGCTTCCAGATGTTCTCAATCTTCAAGGTATTCGAGATCTTCGAATGTCTCGTCTATTCAGTCCGCCCAAATACAGGAACAGCAGCGACTAGCAGAGTTAACAGCTAGGACTGAGGGCCTTAGGAGACTACAGTCCATAGTGCTATCGAAGCTAAAAATTAAAGTGGAGGAAGATAATCTGAAACTTGCAACCGAATTGGCTGTTTCGCAAGCCAAGTGTAATGTTCTTAAACAGTTTTATGTTGATCTTAATGTGAACAATGGTTTTGAATCTCATTTAAAAGAAATAACAATTTCCTGAATTACCGACAGTAGTTTCTGGTGTTAGATCTAATCCGTGTAAGCTCAATGCTTCAGAGACGACAAAAATGGCCAATGTAAAATTATCACTTTCTTTTGTTCTCAGGTCAGGCCGAGAGTTTGAAGTTCATCAACCACCCTCTTTAGTCCTTCCATCCAAGAAAACACAGTTCACTGATAAGCGGCCATTCAATTATATTCATTTCTGGGTCTAAGGTATGTGATAATCTTAATCATCCTCAAATTGCTGAATTCTCTTCACTTAATAAGGGAGTTTAGATGCATGATCCAATTTCTGAGATTGACTGTTTCCATAGTCACATAGGCCATAGCGTTGTTGGCTTTCTGGTGAAGGAAACAATCATGTCAGTGGTGGGAAAATACCAACGTCTCAAATATCCAAATTTGAAGATGATCCTCTGACATACAAGCGTTTCATAAGACAGTTCAATTCTAGAATCGTGCCATATACAGATGATGATGAAGAGAGACTAAACTATTTAGAGCAATTTACGGCTGGTGTACCTAACAGCATTGTACATAGTTATAGTTATCTCGAAGGTACCGTTGTTTATCAGTCTGTGTTACGTGAATTAGATGAAAGATATAGTTCTTTCATAAATAAGGCACTAAAATGGCCTCCAGTGAGGCCCAATGATGATAAATGTTGGATGAGGTGGCAATATTTATCTCGGGGTGTGAAAATGCTCTGTGTAGTATTGCATCTAGTATCCAGATAATATGAAGTAAACTGTACACAGGTTAATAATAATGTATATTTAATAAAGTGCCCTTACTAGCAGAAGCCATTCAAAGTTGTCAATGTACATGCATGATAAGTGTTAAAATATTGTTCAGCATACTAGAAAAGATCGTCAGGAGATTCTTTTCATGATTTAGTTGTCTTCGTTAAAAGGGAAGCTAGAAAAGTAAATCATCTTGTTTATGGGAAGGAAGCTATGATGGCAGAATCGTCTGATGTAGCTATGTCCAAAAAGATAGTTTCCACAGGAGATCAGACAATTATACGAAAGGGTAGCTTTGCAGGTGTAGTAGAAACATCTGTTAAACAGAACGTTATACAGTCCCCAGCTCACACGTACTCTGACACAGGTAGCAATAGGGTAATTGCCTTTGGTACACCTGTTTGTATTGTAACGACAACACACACTTTCTTGAGTTTTGTCAGATAATTACTTTTTTGTTATTCAATGACAGATTACAGATTCTCCGCATTACTGGTCTGTGTTTTGGCTGTCTTCAATTAGGTCACCAGAGACATACTTGTCGTGCTATGGCTACTTGTCAAATATGCAATTTTTCTCATCACATGGTTGCTTAAACTAGTGACTAGACATTTTCTATTTTGCCAGTTAACGTACGTCTCAGAAACAGCCACACCGTTGTCAAAACATATGCTTTCTTGGACAACGGCAGCAATGTTTCATTTTGCTCGTGTTTGATGGCATAACTAGGAGTAATAGGGTAGAAATTAAAGATTACAGTTGGCACTATGGGTGTTCCTCACCAAATGACCTCATTCTTTCTCAAACGGTTGGTTGTTAGTGAGCTGGAAAACAGAAATGCTATTCAACTTGATAAAGTGTACACAAAGTCATCCATTCCTGTATTAGTACCTAATATTCCAACTCAGGATGATATCAGTTCCTGGCCGTACTTATCAGATATACAATTGCCTCATATTAGCGGTGATATTGGGTTGTTGATAGGAAACAACATTGCTGATGTATATACTCCTCTTGATGTGCGGACAGGTCCTCGTGGTAGTCCTCATACCACTAATACTCGCTTAGGTTGGTTTATCTGGAATTTACATCATAAATAATCTAATAGAGGTTTATTGGTGAATCGAGCACATTTGTCGGCCATCCAACAAATTGAGAGTGATCGAAGACTGGAAAGGTTATTTCAACAGTCCATGATCATAGAATTTCCTGAACGGACCATAGATGATCGCCGAGAAGATTCAGTGGAAGGCAAGTGATTTCGACCGAAGGTTGAACAATCCATTTCATTTGCCAAGGACCATTATCAGATGGCACTGCCATTCAGAAATAGTGTTAGTCTGCCAAACAATGAGACCCAATCTCTACAGCGTCTCCAGAGCCTCAGTAGAAAACCAGAAAAACATCCTGAATTTCACCGAAACTATACTGACTTCATGGAAACAGTGTTTTTCACAGTATGCAGAACAAGTTTCGGAAGAAGAGTTGAGCAGGAATGATGGAAAGGTCTGGTACATTCCGCATCATGGACTGTACCATCCACAGAAACCAGGAAAAATAAGAGTAGTGTTTGATTCTGCTGCCAAATATTGTAGCATATCACTTAACAGTGTTCTCTTACAAGGGCCGGATCTTACGAATAGTATCATTGGAGTGCTGATGAGGTTCAGAGAGGAAGATATTGCAGTAATGGCAGACATTGAAGCCATGTACTACCAAGTTCGTGTGCGGAGGGAAGACGTTGATTGTCTCAGGTTCTTCTGGTGGCCACAAGGTAATACAAGTAAACGGCCTGTAGTTTGCGTATGCTAGTTCATCTGTTTGGGCAACATCATCAACAACCTGTTCCACCATGGCTTTGCAGAGAACAGCCCAAGACCAGATGAATCATTTCAGTGAAGAGATTTGTTGCTCTGTGAGGTATAGCCTTTATGGTGACGACTTTGTAAACTCCGTTGCTAGTGTGTATTTGTCTATATCTTTAGCTCACAATATGACAGGCGTGTGCTCAAAGGGGGAGATTTCATTTGACAAAATGGTGCAGCAATAACAGAAATGTCTTCCAGAGTATACCATTGGAAGGACGAGCCAAAGAATTGAATGTGATACAGTTGGAAAAAGAAGATTTACCCAATAAACGAGCACTTGGGATTCAATGGATTATAGAAGAGGACCGATTTTGCTTCAATGTTGCAGTCAGAACCTTCGTACCTACTAGAAGACATATACTCTCAAATGTGAGTTCGGTATTTGACCCCATAGGTTTTCTTTCCCCCTTTGTACTCACAGCAAAACTCATTCTTCATGATTGGTGTAGGAGAGGTATATTCTGGGACGATAAACTTGAAGATGATATGCTTAAGAAGTGGCAACATTGGCTATCAGAGCTGGAGAGATTAAACCAAGTCAAAATAGATAGATTTCTCAAGACGGCAGGATTTGGTAAGGTGACAGGCTTTAAAATTCATCATTTCGCTGATGCCAGTAACTACTCTTTTGGAGTAGTGTCATACGTTCGTTTTACGAATGTGAATCAAGATGTTTATTGTGCCTTGATCCTTAGTAAATCCAGGGTAAACCCCCCGAAGAAGGCCACAATACCAAGTATAGACATTTTTGATGGTACTTTAGCTGTTCATCTTCAGAAGCGTGTGGCTGACCCGTTAAATTTAAAGTGGACTAAAGCATGACAGTCTTGAGATATTTAAAGAATGTTTCAGCCCGTTTTCACACATTTGTTGCACTCTTGAGATCCAAAACATGGTATCAAGGTATATAACCCCAAGATAAAAGAAACTCAAACCATGCATATTCAGACTACGAATACACATTACCAGGCTGAAATTAAATGTGCTCAAGGCCACTCAACTCAAAGTAACAGCTATGAATGACATGTCTGTAGCTCAGTTGGTGAAGGAACTTGCAAAACACATGTCTGTTCCAACTCTTGATTTTGTGTCATCTCAAAACTTCAACATTCAAAATTTATCCAAGTTTTAATAAAGCTTTGTTGGACATTTTCAAAATTAAAGTCACTGTTACGGCAGACTAATTGGAATTATGCTGCGTTGTTTTTGATGAACTGGCTATGAAAGATAATGTGTCATATAACCCTGAGCATGAGGTGGAAGATTTTGGAGATGTCCTAACATTTAGATATTTTGCCAGTTGTTGTGTTTATGTTGAAAGGTTTAATATTTAAGTGGAAGCAACCAATTGGCTATTTTGTAACCAGCAGTACTCCAAGTGCTGATTTGCTGAAAAATCTTCTTTTGAAGTGTATTGAAATAGCAAGTGAACATGTCGTCATATTGACAAAGCTATAATATGTGATCAAGGGTCAAATAATCAGTCAGTGGTCACAATGTTAGCTAGTCATATTTTATGCACAACAATAATTGTATCATTGTCTTCTATGATCCACCACATTTATTGAAGAATATACACAACAATCTTATAAAGTTAGGTTTCAAAGACAGAGAGAACAAAGTGTTTCATTTTACTGTAGTGATTCAGTGTTACCTATCAGAATGGCTCCTAAATTAACACAAAAACATGTGGATTTTCCAGTGTTTTCAGGAAGGGTGAAAGGGTGGACACGGTGACATCCCTGGTGCCACACAATTCCATAATGCCTTCTGACAGATCTTCATGGTATTTTGTACACAGGTGATTTGTCTAACTATCAGCAAGATGTCAATACATTTCTATTTAATTCGAAATGTATTGCTCCAGTCTAACACAATGAGCCTCTACACCCAACAGTTCCTTCTTCTCCCAAGATACCTGATGTCGACAGATGTCTCATTGTTATTTGTGGCTCACAAACTCTGCTTACAGTAGATGAAGCCATTATTATCATTTATATAACGGGATACATTTCTCACAAAATTACAAAAATAGTGTGTAGTAAATATGCTGTGGGTTTAGTTGGTCTTTTAAATAAAGCAAACTCTTCCCAAATGTTTATTGCTACTAAGCAGTATCAAGATCTTCCCACTGTTGGTCTTGTACCCAGTTCAGATTTAATGGACGTGTGTACATTGATAGAAGTAGAATTCCTTAATAATATTGAGAAGATCCTCCACACGAGTAAAGTTAGATCTATGCTAGTAACACTTTTGGTGTCAAAGATACAAGGAAAGTTAGAATGTGATTCATGTAAAACATTACAGTTGGTTGTACACTTGTATATTAATATCCGTCTACGCCATGTTTTATGTGTGAATAATAGATAAGTCAATAGTTGCAAGGGTAAAAAGAACCATAAACGTTTGAAATCAAGGCATTGTTGATTGATCTGTGTCATTAATTATTATTTCTTCTGTCTTTATGTACACTATCAGTAAATAATATAAAGCAGAATATATCATTTATTGAATATTTAAGGATTACATTCAGAGCTTTCTAGTTGTGGATCTTGTATGTGATGTTTGTTATTTTCATTTCATATTACATTCATGTCATCTGATCATATTTACATATAATAAAGTGCACTGATTTAACTCACTGTCTTGTTTTATTTTAAGAATATATTTGCTCATTGGCCAATACCCAGCAGGCACCAGACGTTGGATCAACATTGAATCAACGTTGTCCTTGGACGTTGGACCAATGTTATGAAAATGGTTGGATTTGAAAATTGGATCAACGTAATATTTGCAACATTGGATAACAATAGTTTTTATTACGGTTGATGTAAACATATTTATTCAATTGACAACATGCACAATGATTAGACACTATCTCTCTCATTTATACACACATTCATACAAGAAACATGGTAATATATATACAACAAATATAATTGATATTTTTACTATACCAGCATCATGGTTGATTGGAATATAAGGGATTGGTGCAGTAAGGTTTCATTACACACATATATATATATATATATATATATATATATATATATATACATATATATATATATATATATATATATATATATATATATATATATATATATATGCATCAATTATATCCACCACAAGGAATTTTGGATGAAATGTCATTATGATTAAATTAGCTGCACAATATGATGCACCCATGATAATTAAAAATAGCTGCAATAAGAGACTTGTTCAAAATACAAAATGAATTGAATATCTAGAACATGACAACATCCAATATATCAATTCTATTTTGTACAATACATCATACAGTAGTCTAATTCACAATCAAATTATATGTCAACATAATCTGTTCATCACATTTTACATTATTTTGGTCAAATTATTATTAACATAGCCAAATTTATAAAAGACATATTCCTCAAAATAACAACAGTCCTTAATATGTCCATAGCTGCAAACGTATGAATAATATCTATAATAACCAACTCCAGTGCAAAATAAATATATTAGTCACCACATTTATCCTGTAACTGTACGTCTCTAGGTGTATTGAAGAGTGCAAGCATCTATTGGAACATGATGCCAATGTTGTCTAAGGATTCCAATCACTTATAGAAAAGTAGTTCTTGTACATGCATTTCTTACTGCCAGTTTGTAAAGTCCTTTCCAATATCAAACTCTTCAGCATCATCATTTAACAATCCTCAGATCCATAACTAGATATCACGATGTCAGATTCCTGATCATTTGTATCACCACTGTCGTTATTAGAATCCTGGTGTATTACTGTCATCTCTACCATCCACATGACAAGATGAGTCAGTATCACCTGTCTCATGTACACGAGGAGCAACACTAGCACCTACTAGTACATTGGCTTCATCCTTATCACTGCTATTAGCTTCAGCAAGAGTCAGTACTTCAGCTTGATACTGTATCCATCTTTTCAAGTAGGCCATGCAGTAATATTCTGTTTGGACCTAGGAATACATGTACCAATATGAACATTTATAACTCTGTGTATACGTGTCAGTGGGTGAGGAGCATGCGTACTGTAGAACCATTACTTATCTTCTGCCTTTTATTTGGCTACTTTCACGTAGGCGACCAACAGCAAAAACTAATGGGAACAAATATGTTTTTGGTTTATGCTGAAAAAGGCGAGAACGTTATAAAAAATGTTTCCTTGATCACCACGGAAGGTTCGCGAAAATATGTGGCTACAAATATGCAATGAAGAGACCAGGGGACTTTTTTCGATTCAGCGACATGATATTAATTTTGAAAAAAATAATACGTTTTAACCATGCATCTTAATTTTACCCCGATAAGGTCATGGTGCCAAATGAAAGCCTGTAACCATCTTTTGATAAGTCATCTACAATAAGTAAAAACTTTTTGCCTCATGCTGAGTGATTGAAAATACAACATTGATCCAACATCGCAATACCGATGTAAATCCAATACGATAAAATATAGCCCAATTCCCAACATTGATCCAACATCGGGTGCCTGATGGGTATATGTTTAGCACGGTGATTATGTGAAAGAAACATAACATGGTGTCTGAAATACGTGATCAGTAATAATATTGGTCTTATAGACACATATCTATCACAACACATCATAACGCACCTTGCATCATAAAATAAATCGTGCAAAAACTAATTCTACGCTTATTACACTTTTCAACTGCAACAAATGAGTGGCAAATCTAACTTTCTAATTCAGTTCAAAGTCCCAGCCCACTCATTATGTATTCTATAGATGCCACTATTACTCCTTTCCCTATTTATTTAACTTTTATCCTTGAATATATCTAGTTAGATTGTCTAATGCTTGTTTTAAGCCGACTTCTCTTGTGAAAGTCCATTAAAAATAAGAAATAGTCTACCATGCTTTCCGCAAGGCGGCGCTGCTAACAGTTTATTTCACACAATGCCATAAGCTATCGCTCGCTGTCCCGTTTTATTCTATATGGTCTTTAGTATGGTTAGTATCAAATTATAACTTGTTAAGCTTTTCTCCGAATGTATTTTTGTTTATGAATTAAATGTTTAAAGAGCTAAAAATAACATGTACAAATTTGATGTGCAGTAAATATATCTATATCTTATTCCAATCATAATGTTTTATTAGTTATTGTAATGTGAAGCTTGTTAATTATTTGCACTTATTTTTATTTACATTTTTGTATATTTTTAGTCAATCTCTCGCTTCAGATAAAGATATATAAATCCATGCTGTGTCTTTGGGTGAATTGATATTGAGCATATCTGAACGTAGATCCAACATTATATAATAGTATACTCATAGAACCTGTTGATTCATCCTATATCATTGAAACAGTTAGGAAATCATTATCAAAATTAAGTAGTGGACATGATGAAATATCAACTAAATTGCTTCAAGAAACATTATCAGAGATTAATGTTCCTATAACTCACATCTAAATCGTTAGATTCAGGAATAATCCCAGATCAGCTATAAATTGCAAAGGTCATTCCCATATAAAAAGCTTCAGATTCTAGCCAATTATAGAATTATCATCCAAATAGTAACAATATTTTATATAAACATCAATATGGATTTCGATCAAAGTATTCCACCATACATTCCATAATTCATCTGAATAAAATCACTGTGCAAAATTCAATGATTCAAACCCTCATAAATACACTGTGTCAATGTTTTGTGATTTATCTAAAGCTTTTGATGTAATTAATCATGACATTCTCATAAAATAACAACAAATTTGTGGAGAGTTTCTAAGTTATCTGACTGATCGTAAACAATATGTTGAAAATACTTAATCTGGATTGCAAAACATAATGTGTGGGTTACCACAAGGGTCTATTTTATGTCCGCTTTTATATTTAATATATGTAAATGATATTTCAAAATTCACCAACGTTCATATTCTATCCTTTGCTGACGACACATCATTATATATTTTTTTACTCCGACCTAGATTAACTTTTCAATCAGGCCATTTCCAAGTTTGTTGAATTATTCGACTGGTTTTGTGCCAACCGTCTTACTTTGAACCTTACTAAGACAAAATACATAGTTTTTAGACCAAGAAGTAAAAAGTGTCACTTTTCTGGCATAAATGGAACTAAACTTAATCAAATAGGAGAAAATTCAACGATCAAACCACAATATTTCTGGGTATATATATATATATATATATATATATATATATATATATATATGGACGAGCATTTAACCTGAAAGCATCCTTTAGATTACATAAATATTAAAATTTCCCGAGCTCTTTTTATTATAAATCAGGTTAAGAATTTTATCCCGACTGAAAATCTAAGGACTTTGTATTTCGGTCTAATTAATCCATTTCCGTCTTATGGTGTCTCTGTATGGGGAAATGCAAGCCAGTTATATTTGCACAGAACATCCAATTTACAAAAAAACGAGCGGTAAAAATAATAAATAAAGTTTTGTATAATAGCCACACAGATCCTCTGTTTAAAAAATCTGAAATTCTCAAACTGAGCGATTTATATGAGCACACAGCTGCCTTATTCGTGAATGATTATAATATGGCCATGTTACCTCATTCATTTAGTGATTTGTTCAGATTCAAGAATGAAGTAAAACAGTTACTATTTACTTATGCAGCTACCGTTAAATGTACTAATCCATTTTACAATGACTGTCGACAGAGATAAATACATGTCCATCTCTTTATCATTCCGTAACTTGGTCACTGGTGTTCTCTAATGTATCTTCCCATGGCTTGGCATCCAAATTTATGTTTTTATTAGTTCAGTCTGTCAAATGATACATATCTAATTCAAGGGGCCAGTGGGAAGACATCTTTGGCTACATCGGTCCCCCAATTTCTATTATTATATTTTGTTGTATGTACACTTTGTATGTTGATATGCTTTGAAATTGGAAATAAATACTCTACTTTACTCTACTCTACCCTACTCTACTCTATTCTAAATCTTCGACAAGTGCTATTTTTGATGATATAAATGATTATTATATTTCATTGTTTTCCGAGTAATATTAGATGAATTTGAATCTAATAGTCATTTATGATCATAATATCACAGAATCGCACGATCTGATATAATTAATGGCGTTATCATAGTAATAAAATGAGATAAGTTGGGATTGTTTGTCTAAATAGATAACGAAGTTAATCTAATGAATGAATCAAGTGATAATAGTGTCTCTGTGATAAAAAAGAAGAAGATATATACATTAGCCACAACAATAATATCTGTAACAACTATAACAACAATAACAACTGTAACAACAATAACAACTGGAACAACTGTAATAACTATAACAACTATAAAAACTGTGACAACTATGACAACTCTAACAACCTTAACAACTATAACAACTGTAACAACTATAATAACTATAACAACAATAACAACTGGAACAACTGTGACAACTATAACAACAATAACAACTATAACAACAATAACAACTGGAACAACTGTAATAACTATAACATCTATAAAAACTATGACAACTATGACAACTCTAACAACCTTAACAACTATATAACAACAATAACAACTATAACAACAATAACAACTGGAACAACTATAATAACTATAACACATATGACTACTATGACAATTTAGCAACTGTGACAACTATAACAACAATAACAACTATAACAACAATAACAACTATAACAACAATAACAATTGTAACAACTCCTTAACTATAATGTTGCAGGTATTCGTGTTTACAAATTAACACTCCTAACAACGTTTTAACTTTTATTACAAATTAAAATAAAGCTCTGAAATTAATTAGATTAATAAATCAATATACATTTAACACATAACCATACGTTCAATGTCAGTGGCCATTTCAGGCCAATAAAAGCGACTTCTAACTCTGGATTTATCGCGACCGGGATCATCCATGTCTTCATGTATTCCCTAAATAATGCGACACCTTAACTTACTAACAACTACATGTTGTTTGATTTTGTTTTCAATGTAGGTGCTTTGACGAAACACTTTGTCAATAAGTTCATCTGGATTATATATGGTCACTAACCTGAGTAAAGTACCTGTGTCTTAGTCAAGTCGATATAATATGTCATGTTACCTATTTCTAATACGTTAAAAACACACTAGAGGTAATACATAAGTTTAGTGTTGGGGTTATCAGGTACTCTTGTCATTGTTGGGATATTGATCAAGTTTAGTTCATTTACCACACTTAAGGCATCCCTCGGTGGAGATCTTGGTTAAGTCTTGGATAAAAGTGTCCAAAGATTGACGAAATTCCTCACTACTAGTCTTATAAAAGACAGGTAACATATCAAAGATCTCAACTAGATATATTGTATACTTTACTCAAAAAGAGTTCTGAATTAATATAACTTCTTCCACTTATATGATAACAAAATAAGTATTTTACGTGTAGTTTTCAGATTTTATTCTATTTTCGTATGAATTAATGATAATTTCACACCTGAGGCTATGGTCCTCAAATTCAATAATTGGCACAGATTTTCTGCCACATATTTTACACTTTTATGAATAGTATGTCTAGAGTGAATGTAGTTCAATATCAATATTTATCTACGCAATACCTTGTTGTACCGATCTTTTTTCTTCTGTTTGCAACATAACATAATTAATCGAAATCAGAAGTAAAATCAGACATGATTAAGTATTAACTAGCTTCATGTTCATTCACTATTTATAAGTAGTGACATATTCGAATAACCTAATTAATTAAGTGTTTATTTATATTTAAAACGTCTTCTTTGAATCATAATATTTAAATAAATTACAGACTTGTCTCGTGTTTAAATTTTTCCAATATTTAAAGGACAGATGCTGTTCGTCTAAAATATATTTTGTGTGCTTAATAATCTTAGCCAATCATAACACGTCGTCTAGACAGATGTGTAAAATTATGAAGCAGTTTAAGTTAAAACAAGTTATGAGATTGACTATCTGTGTCTACATCTTGTATATGATACCAGGAAGTGTTTATCGTTGATATATAATAAACAAATTGAATTATTCATAATTTCTGGCTGATATCCTGATTATTGTTACAATTATAGCTGGTTTACTGTAAGCAGAGATTTATTTCTTGACCTGAATTATAGTAATATAAATTATGATAGTTTCTCATTGGTAAGGACGATCCTATACTCTTTTTGAAGAACGTCCACTCTTATATAATAAACCCAGAACTCGATGTTAAAGTCAACATCTCATATATCTTTAAACGAGTTTAGCTACCCCGTTGATTTATGTAATGTATAGTCCAATACAAATGTAGTTTATAGAAAAGGGTATTAAGCCTCAAATTTATCATCACACAAAATATGCGATATTAATATTTTGCTTCTTTCCACAGGAGCTCGTTTTCACTAGAATGGCCGATTGTCATGTCGATGGTACGCCTTACAACAAGGTTTGTGGTGGGAAGGATTGAGAGCTCAACTTTTAATTATGTTGGTTTTGAGCTGAAACAGATACATGGACGAATAACACTCAATCAGAATAAATATCTGCTAGATTTGGAACCTGAAATAATGAGTATCGCTCGTGGATCACAGAATATTATAAACTTACTGCCAACGAACAAACATCAACGTGACAACTAGTCGGCAAGTTGAATTGGATCGTACCTGGCACGAGACTAGACATGGCTTTGAGATGATCTATCTCAGTACGAAGCTAAAGAGTGGTGTGGTGAAAAACCTATTGCAAGTAATGAAATTAATCTAAAATTTGAGAAAACCTGAGAGTTGCATTCACTTTCCTGGTCTTAATGAAGATGTTTGGAGATTTGTGTTATATACATATGCAGCACATGCAACCATATGTCAAGGGACTGGTAGAAACTGTGTTTCTTACAGATGGTACATTATACAGCCCGCTTGACTGGTTAGGTCCACATTAGTTGCTGAAGACTTTGAGGCCATATTCTATCTCCAGAGCTTGCTGAGAGAGATCCTTGGGATATTGTACATTCCACCAAGATGGTTGATGACAAGAGACTAGGGATGATATCAATAGTGTTATTGAGGCTGTACATTCCATCAAGATGGTTGATGACAAGAGACTAGGTATGATATCAATAGTGTTATTGACGCGGTACATTCCACCAAGATGGTTGATGACAAGAGACTAAGGATGATATCAATAGTGTTATTGACGCTGTACATTCCACCAAGATGGTTGATGACAAGAGACTAAGGATGATATCAATAGTGTTATTGACGCTGTACATTCCACCAAGATGGTTGATGACAACAGACTAAGGATGATATCAATAGTGTTATTGACGCTGTACATTCCACCAAGATGGTTGATGACAAGAGACTAGGGATGATATAAATAGTATTATTGACGCTGTACATTCCACCAAGATGGTTGATGACAAGAGACTAGGTATGATATCAATAGTGTTATTGACGCTGTACATTCCACCAAGATGGTTGATGACAAGAGACTAAGGATGCTATCAATAGTGTTATTGACGCTGTACATTCCACCAAGATGGTTGATGACAAGAGACTAAGGATGATATCAATAGTGTTATTGACGCTGTACATTCCACCAAGATGGTTGATGACAAGAGACTAAGGATGATATCAATAGTGTTATTGACGCTGTACATTCCACCAAGATGGTTGATGACAAGAGACTAAGGATGATATCAATAGTGTTATTGACGCTGTACATTCCACCAAGATGGTTGATGACAAGAGACTAAGGATGATATCAATAGTGTTATTGACGCTGTACATTCCACCAAGATGGTTGATGACAAGAGACTAAGGATGATATCAATAGTGTTATTGACGCTGTACATTCCACCAAGATGGTTGATGACAAGAGACTAAGGATGATATCAATAGTGTTATTGACGCTGTACATTCCACCAAGATGGTTGATGACAAGAGACTAAGGATGATATCAATAGTGTTATTGACGCTGTACATTCCACCAAATTGGTTGATGACAAGAGACTAAGGATGATATCAATAGTGTTATTGACGCTGTACATTCCACCAAGATGGTTGATGACAAGAGACTAGGGATGATATCAATAGTGTTATTGACGCTGTACATTCCACCAAGATGGTTGATGACAAGAGACTAGGATGATATCAATAGTGTTATTGAGCTGTACACTCCACAAGAGACTAGGATGATATCAATAGTGTTATTGACGCTGTACATTCCACCAAGATGGTTGATGACAAGAGACTAAGGATGATATCAATAGTGTTATTGACGCTGTACATTCCACCAAGATGGTTGATGACAAGAGACTAGGGATGATATCAATAGTGTTATTGACGCTGTACATAAAATGTTGATGCGAGACTGATTATCATTGATTACGCTGTACACACCCAAAAGGTTGATGACAAGAGACTAAGGATGATATCAATAGTGTTATTGACGCTGTACATTAATAATTTTATCGTTAATTTTATCATTCGATTAGACAACAAAAATGTACAGGTAAAACTTCACTAGATGTTAAATTAATAGGATTATGTTATATCCGGACTTATTTCTGATTACGCACGCACACACACACACGCACACACACGCACGCACACACACACACACTGCTCATATTAAGTTGTTTACTTGTTTACCCATTTGTCCTTCTGTCTCTCTGTCATTTTGCAGTAGGACTAGTATGAATAATAGTATACTGGGGTGAGTGAGTGAGTGGGTGAGTGTGTGAGTGGGCGAGTGAGCGAGTGAGCGAGTGAGCGTTTTTCTTAACTGCGGCGCTTATCTCACCTGGCTATAGTGTATCCGGGAAATTAAAATACTGAAGCCATAGGTTCCCCCCCAAAAAAAAAAAAAATAGCGATGTTGGCGCCCGCTTAGATTATTTAATTTAATAGAGTCATATATGTATGCATGCGTATACATATACATGTATATTTGTATGCGGATGTGTTTCTTATGATGTGTTTATTATGTATTCTCTAGGTATGTCAAAAACAAGTTTATTTTATATCAGTTTCATTTTCACTTTATTAATGCTTTCAATATAACAACAGATCAATAAAAAAATCGAAGAAGCCATAAAACACATTAACACGATATATACTACACATGAAAAATACAAAATTACAAATATAAATTATCAAAAAGAATGGGGGGCGTGCGTGCGTGCGTGTGTATCTGTATATTTGTTTGTATATTTGTGTGTGTACGTCTGTTGGTATATATGTGTGTGTGTGTGTGTGTGTGTGTGTGTGTGTGTGTGTGTGTGTGTGTGTGTGTGTGTGTGTGTGTGTGTGTCGTTTTAGGGTACATAGTAAGAGGCAACAGGCACAGAGCATCAACTTATCTAAACATCTTTCGAAACCTACTTTCATAAATCTAAATACAACCATACATACATTAATCTAAAAATAAAATGTTTCATACCTCCACATATTGATAAATGTGTGCGTATACCTAAGCATGTGTCTGGTCTACTCATCAGCCTGTGGGAACCAGCTAATTCGCTTTTCGTACGCGACAAATATGTCACGCCCACAGGAAAGTGGCTACATGCAGGCTACGTACAAAAAGCGGAAGCACGTAAAAACATACCATTTGATACCACAGCTCGCAACAAACAACACGTGCGTGTGGTTCAATGGTGACTTGCTACATACATATCATAAACTATTTTGACACCACAGTTTACATTCAACAGTAATTTTCTGTGGTCCAAAAGAAACCTGTATATAAAGCATTTCGACACCTCAGATGCTGACCTCAGCTTTATTCTGGGTTCGAATAACTCAATAAATCCTACCTATATGAACCATGTATCAGTACACGTCCGACTGGTCTGGCGTCGAAGTTCTTCTCTAATCTAAGTGAAAATTCAAGCCTTATATATATACCCTTAGCGTATTAACAACATTACAGTTTGTTCATAACAAAGAGAATGTACACTAACTCAGTATGGACTCACTGAAGTGATTTAACTAAAATAAGCAAGTAGCAATACCGCGCAATGGATTATTACTGGACTAGATGTGGTGAGGTAATTGTATCGTATTAAATCTAACATAATTACAACATATTATCCTGATATTAATTATTGTACAATCATTATTCGAGATGTAACAAAGCTTTGATGAGAATAAATAATCTCAAATGATAAGTTACACAGATCAGGAAAAGTCTCTCTAACGATATCTCATCTCCAAAATTATATTTATAGCTTTCTATAAAACAACTAATACGAAAAAAAAGTTTGTGTTAGTTTCATTTTCACTTTGTGAACGTTCTAAATAACAACAAAATCAATAAATCAATAAAAAGATCAATTAGATAACGTAAAGCGACTATGTTGGGCTTCATCTACGAATTAAGCAATTATACTGTTCAAATAAAGTAAAATACTCAATTGCGGGTTTTCATATACATTAATTAGAATATGAAATTGTAACTTTATGATATTTTAATTTTTACCCAGGGTCGTATTACGCATAAAGTTGTTCAGGCTGAAGCCCAGGGACCTCACAGAGACAAGGAACAAATCAATTTATTCTTGCTAAGGAATGTTATTACCTTCCTAGGGCTTTAATGTTTAAAGGTTATTTACACTCTACGTTATTGCACTATTTTTTATATATATATATATATATATATATATATATATATATATATATATATATATATATATATACTCTGATTGAAGTACCGGAGAGGGGTCCAAGGTACTTAAAATCCTAGCAGCCGGACACGAGTTAATACTGCCCTGGTGTTATCTTGTTAAACGTTTAAAAAAAACTCTTAAATGAAAAAAGAAAAGTGTTATTTATGTATAAATTAATTGCTCAAATATGCCCATTTAAGAAATCTGTAAACAGAGTCTGACCTTTGTGGATAGAGAAAATATTGATAAAGCGTTCAGATCACTTTTTGAAGACTGTGTATTCTCTCGAAGATATAAAAGTCGCTTAATACGCTGGCTATCGTTATTAGCAATCCATTCAACATTTGGAACTAAAAGGTATTTCGTCTTCACGTTCTAAAGGTAAGTATGGAATCCAATTTATGGAATCCAAGAGAGCACAAGTAGACAATAAAGGTAATAATTAGCATGATGATGTATGCATGAAATCTGTAATTATCATTTTATTATAAGATTTGTTTCATTAAGGAACTCTCATCCGCAAAACAATGGCAGAAGGCTTCATCGCTTCTCGAGACGAAATAGGGTTGAAGAGAACAAGCTCAAAAACGTCAGTTCCAGCGTATCCCAAAGCCAAACTGATGTATTATTTCAAATGTGTGTGTAGTGTTTTGGAGCTAAGAAACTTGGCACGTTTCACAAATTATTCCAACTTCCATAACCTGAGTGAGGAAGACACTGATGCCTTATTAAAATTGATAGTCTTCTTCAGCCCTGATGAACTGATCGGCAAAGTATTCTTTCAAAGTGATGAATTGTGTGTGAATTATAATAACGAGTTTTATGAGTTGGAGAAGATCAGTCATATTTTTGGTGTAACAGACTCGGTACTCATTGGAGGACAAACGAAGCGGGTTGTGAAGATCATGACATTCAAGAGAGTTTGGTTAGAGAATAATTATCTGGAACCTTTTAGGTTTTACGCGCATCGATTGTCGAGGATAGCTCTTGGTCTTCCTGGATATGAGCCACCACGTAGAATCATGATCACATCCAGAGCTTGTCTTATCCAGTGACGTCTTTAACCGCTGACGTCTTTAAGTGTTTATGTCTTGATGTGTTTACGTCTTTATGTGTTTACATCTTTATGTGTTTATGTCTTTTTATGTTGATGTCATTAAGTGTTGATGTTTTAAAGTGTTGACCTTTAAATATTGACGTATTTAAGTGCTGATGCCTTTAGTTGTTGATGTATTTAAGTGCTGATGCCTTTAGTTGTTGATGTCTTTAAGTGCTGATGCCTTTAGTTGTTGGTGTCTTTAAGTGCTGA